>DWTU01003076.1:0-10762 GCA_018251515.1 Cecropterus confusis
AGTATCTCTATTTTTTTTAATTCATTCACAATTGTATATATTTACATATAACTGAGAATAGCCCACCTTCTTGTTCAGCCATTAGTGTGCGGATGCGCGCGCGCAGCCGACGACGTTGCTCGTAATCGGTACACTCGTCCAACTAGAATGTCAATATATTTGAATTGCATACATTCATAAAAATATTTAAGTTTTTTTTATAGTATGGAAGTAGTAAAGGAGCCCATCTGATGGTAAGTGGCTACTGCCGCCCATGGACATCTGTAATCAACCCTAGGTTAGATCAAAGTCTCACCTAAGGTTATCCGTAGATGCGTTGCTACCCCTGAGGACCAACATGGAATGCCTCGGAACAGTATGTCTCCCTTACCACACCCTTCAGACCAGAACACAGCAGCCCTTAACACTGCTGTTATTAGGCAGAAATAAAGTTAGCCACGTCCTTATTTCTCACAAACACTACACTGTATTTTTTCTGTGTTTTTTTTTTATGTTAATATACACACATACCTCTGTTTATTACATAAAATTTGTTATTTGTAAGCTGTCTTAGTGAAAAAGAAATCTAAATTGAGTCACAATTCGTACTGTATTCATTTTAAGAAATTTAGATATTTTTATCGCCATTTTAATACATAGGTTAACTTACGATCACGGCTTCAGGCATGTCTTTTATTATTTTATGATTAGAAGAAAAGTCTGTTAACGATTTGACTGCGCGTTCACTTGTGCCTACAACGACCATTGAAAAGTTCGACACAAACCATTTATTTATAATACCCTCTCCAAGCAACTGTGAATAACGAACCACGTGCAATATTAAGCTTTAAATGGATGCGAAACGGAATATATTTGCATATTGTACAAAGCATTCGTAAAAGTGCAGTTACCGCAAACGTCGAATTTAATACTATTCGTGATATAGAGAGACATTTGCGTGGTTTCGGTGTACATTGCTAATCCCATTGTCCAGCCCACCGGAAGCGGTTGGAATCGGAATCCGGAACTAATGGTCTCTGCTTTGTTATTTTACATTTATAAGTGTACTGGTCAGCACGCAAACATTATTCAGCGTTTCATCTCAAAAAATAATAAAGAATGCATTCACTAACTTTCTAAGATAGCAGTAATTAACGCTCGGCGTTTTGATAAATCGTTTAATTAGTGGTAATTTCTGTAAGTCTTACAGAGCGGGTGTCGTTGAAGAGTACCAATTGTATCTTAATACGTACCTATAATTCGTAATGTTGCTCTCATTGCAACTGTTTAGGAGATATTTGAATTATGATTAAAACAAATACCAAATTCTTCATGGATATGTCGTACATTTTGTGCAGTTATAATACTAAGCTACCGTAGATATGTATTCAGGGCATTAGTATTTGACGCCAACTGTCGAGTGTCACGTTTTATTCTCGGGATGAGATGGACAGGAGCGCTGGCCCTAAGCCCGCTTCTCACGCTGTCTCTTGCTTCCCACGTTGCATAAGATACAAGATTTTGACTAGTTATGCCGTTTGGTGTCGGCCATAATTAATATCACACCCTCCCTTCCTGTAGATGTCCTAAAAGGCACCTAAGGGACAAAATCCAGAAGATAATCCAGAGAAGCATTTTCCTGTATAACATTTACGTCCACTGCGGCCATGAACACGCAAACCAGGTGTAAGCCAGCAGTAACTAGGCAAAACCTTCTACTAAGGGAGTCCTATTTCCAGCAGGGGTTCTAAAACGCTTATGGTTGATTACAAATCATATTTTTCGTATGTGACCACAGCTTATGGGACAGTTTAAGTAGTTTAGTTTTAGTTCTTAAGTTTTGCATACGGTCTCATTATAAAATGTATTTTCGTATATTAGGATCAACGTCCAAAGCGTTTAAGAAGTTGTAGAAATACTTATAGGGCTGTTTTACACCTGTTTGTACCTTGGACAAGTCGGTGAGATTTGTCGTAGGACTGGTTCTACGCATCGAGGACGTACAAAACTCTTTTTGTACACTAGGCTTTTCCGCGCCTTGTCGCTCGTGTATTGCGCGTTGCGATCTTTTAGTGTTTATTTTGGGGCCGTGATGTGGCATGGGTGTAAAGGGCACGGAGTGAATATTACAATAACATTTGTAGATGACATCTACATTTCTGCATGTTATGGAGAAATCTCAGGCATGTAGGTTTCCATGCAATATTTTGGACATAATCCTATTTGTTAAAGATTATACATATTATCTTATTACTGTATTTTGGTAAGTACCTACTTCCGTGAAATTGAATGTATTTTATTATTAGACCTATTGAATTTTGGACGTGTTAATTTATGTACTTAACTCATTTTTCGATTGTACTAATGGATAGCAAATACATTTAATATTTTTTACCGTGTATGTGCCTATTAAGTAAAGAGTTTAGAAATTTTCTATTTTTATAAGTACAGGTAGACAAATCGATACGATTAATTTATATTACCATGTCGTATTAATGCTAACAAGTACTTTCCAACATACGGCCGGTAGAGCCAGCCGCCGTCCGCTTCACATGCAGCATCAGGATGCCACATACGAGTATAACAAGTTTGTTGACTGCGCTGGAGATATCACTTCACATTTATCTTGCAGTGTTTTAGAAATCTCGTCACTTTTGTACTTCTCTATATTTTTTCAATTGACTTAACTCCACAAATTTATTTTACTACATAAATTGCCAATTTTTTTTTACATATTATATCATAGTGTGTTACTTTTTGTTTAACTTACTCGCTTCTTTTAGCATGCAGTCTTTACATATAAATTAAATTCAGCTTCTCTGAATATTTTACTTTATTATGTTCTTTTCGCGCTATTTGGTTTCATTTTATAGCATGGAAGTAACAAATGCAGCCCACCTGATGGTAAGTGGCTATTGCCGCCCATGGACATCTGTAATCAACCCTAGGTAAGATCAAAGTCTCACCTAAGGCTAGGCTAGGTTAGAGTTCTACCACCTTCAAACCGTCTAATATATGTTGATGACCAATAAATATAGTGTTAACTCTAATAGCAAAGTGACATTGACTGTTTTCTTTTGAAAATGAAACATACAATAAACACAAATATAATACCTAAGTGTCTTTGTATAAAATTAATATCTATTGAGACGTCTCTTGATAACACCAGTATCTTAATTGAACATGGAGAAACATATCGTTTAGGCAAATACATTAAAATGAATGTATTGACGCCTCCAAATCATGTAGGTACTCATGTCACAAGTGGCCGGTGCGGCCATGACTGGCGTGTTCTGTTTACAGTTCCGCCGAAAGTGAGAGTGTTGTGGCCTTAACTTAGCTTTCTTCGACATTCGTGAAGCTTCCGTGACGGCGTGCAACTGGGATTACGCGTTTTGATGAATCATGTTAAATGTTGTGAAATATGTGAAAGAAATGGCTGACTTTCAATGCTACTTTACAATTATTAACATTTCGTAAGTATGAGATAAGTTATCGCTGCTAATGTTACGCAAATACCTAGTATAAAATTGATGATGTTGTTTCGTATGAAAGTTTATTTAGTGACTTCCAAAGGAGTATTAGTTGTGCTTGACTACAACCTGGGTTGTAAAGGATGAGCTACATTTGTCTACATTTTAAGACTATCATATTCATGGCAAAGTTCCTACTTAAAAAGCCAGTCGGTGTTTGTTTCTTTTTTCTTTAATTTTAAGTACGGGTACAATCTGCTTACGAGGATTTCACATTATTTCATTTACAAACAGCATTATTATTATAACAGCTTACTATCGGTTCATTGCTATAAAATGGCGAACTATGTGTGATGTGTATATGTGTCATTATAATAGGTAACTGCTCTATTTGTTGATGCCAAAACTAAATTTATGATATGAGAATAACGTGACTCACGAGTTTCCGCAGCACGCGCTCGTCCCAGCACTGCTCGATGTCCAACTCCTCGACACGATGGCTGCTGGTCACCTTACCACCGCTGCTCTGCACTGTCTCCTGCACGACAAAATATACATTTAAATAATATATCGCTAAACTGCATTTTATACAGAACTTCCTTTATTTATAGATACACTGTCGTGGTATTCACTTTAATACCACGTAAAACGTAAAGAATGAAAAAGCAAACTAAGACAACATCTTGTCTTTAATTATAATCAACTTTAATCAGACAATTTCACAATAATATAGTTTTTTAGACCAGGTAACCTTGCGGCGTCGCCAAAATACCCAACCAAACTTTAATCAAAATCGCAGACCAATTGTTTCGGAACGCATAAAGGACAAACATATAAACATCGTTTTTTATTTATATAATACTTTAAAAATGATACCTCTACCTATTGTTTCATACTTTCGTAATTACATTGTAACTTCATGCTGTATATTGGTTTAAACGTATATACATATTTGTCTCGAATCCCAAAGCTCGCAAACTACTGCATCGCACGAGCTAAAGGTATTAATAGAGCGCATTTTTGTTGAGTGGCACTACATAAATTTAGACATATGCAGCCGGTAGCAACACGAGTAGCATTTCGAGTGTTGGCGGACGGCGGCCATCATTCATGGATTTTTTTAGCTCGAGCCTTGTTGTTGGAAAAGCTCGTAAGTTGACTAAATATTATACTTTTGAGCTGTTGAAAAACATTTAAACCGGGTTTAAACTTACGAATCAGGTATGAATAATTAGTTTGGTCTTTCTTTTATGTTTTATAATTCATATTTATAATACAATATGAGTTTTAATGAATACAGATTAACACGAGAAATAATGATTAAACTTTTATTTCAAAGGTTTGCGTTAGTTTATGCTGAAAACATTAAATTTAATGATCGCTTGCGGTCGTATTCAAATATATCGGTGACTCTATTAATGTATATAGAACATTCAAAAATTGAAAAATAAAATCTAGTGTGAATTTTTCAAACAATGCGTACGAATACAGTTACGTAATAACAATAAAAGCTTAATTTATTGCGGCCAGCCGCCGCTGTCTCGAAATATAGCATGTTGCCATTTTTCTTGCAAATTGTACCGTACTATTCCCATTCACTTCAACAATATTATGTGAAGTATATTCCGAATGGTTATCGCTGACAGATGTATAATATCTGCATGTTTATTATTAGAGATCGTAGTGGAAAAGACCTTGTAGCGGCGTGCCGAGGCCGCCCTTCGGACTGACAGACCAGTTTTATTTTTGACGTAAGTATCGTCTGACGAGTGGACCGTGAGCATTTAACTAGTTCATTTAATATATAGACGTATGAAAAACCGCTTTCTATTAATATGGATGTCATCGTTACTGTTTTAAAAAATGTTTTTCTCGTTAAAAAAATTAGAGCGCAGCTAAATTAATAACACATATACAGTACCTTTTATGATTTGATATTATTTATCTCAGTACACATTTATACTATTAAACGACCAATACAGTCGTAAGGATAACATAAATTAAATAGCATACGCATTAGCGGAATTACACAACGTATTATTGAAAAAGCTCCGCTAACGTGAGAAGATAATCGTTGAGCATTCCGTCACTCTGCAACACTTTTGCACACTGTTGGATGCATGACTTACGATGCCAAGTATCATTTAGCAAATGCGCTAAAAGAAATGCACATTTAAATGATACACTTAAAATCTTAATAAAGATGTGTTTAGATTTCACGTGGCTCAAATGCCAATTCCGTGTAGACTATAGTATTATCTACGCTCGCGGGCGCGAGATAAGTACGGAGTAGCGCTGAGTAGTTAATTTTCATTTTTCCCTAAGCAAGGGAGTTACATTAATGCTCGCAAGGCTAAGACTACTCTTAGACGAAGGGACTGTTTAAGTTTTTAGCTAAAGAAGCATATTGAAATATTCGCGAAAAATTGACATGAACATTGTGAAACCTAACGTAATTTTTAATTCAAGCCTTTTTATGCAAGCTAGACGTTACTGTATTTTAGCAAATCTATAGAAAATTGCTTCCTAAATTTTATATCGTTCTTCTGTGGATAAAATGTAATACTAAACATAATTTTATGTTTCCGCGCTGAAGAAAGACTGTGGGCGGGCATCATCAAAACACGATATAAAAACGTTTGCACCACTGACCTTGGAACCGTTAAATGTACCACACTTGTAGTAAAATGCTAATAATTTTACGAATTAATTCAGATAATCGTAAATGTATTCTTGATCTTGAGCCTATTCTAAGTTTGAGGCGAGATGAACATGATCGGAATTTCTCTCCTTCACGAAAGATTGCATTGGTATCGTGATACTATTAATTTCCTAAATATCCTTGTGCCTTGTGCTGTTGGCCTTGAAAAGCACCGCCCTCTGCCTTCTCGTTGATGTCGGAGGAGGCATCAAAGCGACAAAATTCAGGAAATAAGCAGAGCGCCTTCCTGTGGAAATATCAACACTAATTATTGTCGCTAACAGACATGTCAGTCGTAGTGGCTTTTGGAAGAAAAACCATTGGGGAAGGCCAAGGGAAGGCCAGCAGTGGAACCCAAAAGCCTGATGGATAGAAATATCTTGCATATTAATTCCGATCTAACGATACAGTGCAATCCTCAATCAAGGTGATAAGCGCCATAAGTGGTGGACAAATACAGAGGTAACAATAGGCTTAAGGGATTTTTAATAGACATTCAGTTATATTTCAGTTCTCAAGCTTCAATGACGCTTTGAGATCACTTGGCAATCCCCGTTTGTCAACATTCGTTTGTCAAGTGGGCAAACATAAAATAAATATACTTTTCTTCTTTTTACATTGAGCAAGAATGAATGCGACGGCGCAGAACGAGCGGAATGCCTCGCGCGCCCGTAGGAGCTTTCTGAATCTCGTGGAATGAGATCCTAATTCGGTTTGCTATTCTGGTATTTTTGAGTTCCATTCACATTCCATTCTCGACTTAATTCATGAACATTTTACGGGCGAAGGGACCACGAAGATATATTAAGACAAGAAGCATTCATTAATGATTTTATGTTACGCGATTTATTGGGGAAAATAGTAGTTACTACTCGATTCTACTAAGTAATTTTAGTTTGCCTTATAACATGTTTTAAATTAGAATACATTCAAACATTGCTGCTGCCAAAAATAAGCATGGCAGTTGAAGTGTGAACATTTAGCTATGATTGCTATTCTGTACATCAATAACTATATGTAATTTGCAGATGTGTGTTCTTAGTACGACTTAATTACGTTTTGAAACATAATTTATTTTCAAATAGACGAAATCTTAGCAACGTCTCATGTTCTTTGATTACCTGCGGGCTTGTGGAGCTCGCGTTGTGACACCTGGGCAGGTACCAGGTAAGGAAGGAAACTAAAAATAAGAGTTACCTAACTTAAATTTATATGGCTCATTTTTATATATGTTTTGTAGAATATTATTTTAAAACAGTTTCATAAGTGTCAAACACTTTCCATGGGTCAAATTTTTTGTCAGACGCTTTAAAGCTGTACAAAAAATAAATGAACTTTACTTATTTTTACATGTCTGCCATTATATTTAATTAGTCAGACAAATCCTAGTGATCAAAGATCTCCTAAACACAAAAAATATTCAGCCGAGAGAATGAGCATTGCAATGTATGGACCAAAACTTAAACAGTGATTTTTACGAAACTTTATGAACACGGATTAAGGGCACATCTTCATCTACCTGCCATTATCATTACCATACACTTTAATGGTACGAGCGTACGGTAAAATCACGTATCAGTTTTCAAATGCTAATAAGTTAAAATACACATTACGTTTATGATATCTTTAAAAATGATTCAATCATTCATTTGGCGTTCAGAAGTCTTATTGATTAATGGTTTTGGCACACAACAAGCCTTAAATTACGCCACAGATATAAGATTTAGTGTATTGGTTTTGAAGGCTCAAACTTATTTAACTCCAGCTAAACTTCTCACTCGTGCTTCGCTCCGGGACATAAAAATAATCGCCATCTTTAAATAGTGCAAAATATCGAAATTAAAAGTAGCCTCTAACTTGACCAGATACATTACATAAATCCATGCAAAATTACAAGTAAAGCGGACCAATAGTTCTTGTTCATGATTGAGTAACAAACAGACACACACCATCTCATTTTATATATATTAGTACAGGTAATAATAACATTAGCACATTTTAAATACTGTGTGACTGTGTGCAATAGGAGATTTCTAATGCAATAAAGGTTTGGAAAGATTTAAATCACGAATATTGCCGTCTGCCACAAGAAGAACGAGCAAGATTACGTACTCCGATATTTATTACATAACAAAGTATAACTTGCCAATATATTGTCATTATTATGAATCGTTGCTCTGAGTTTTAACCATATTACCTGTTCTAATAGAGAAAAAAGAAGAAATAGAAACAAAGAATCCCAAATAGAATGAGTGAACATATTTAGTTGTTCGATTTTCACCAAAAGCCGATATTCGAAGGCAGCCGCTATTTACGTTGTGCCGCGGAAGTTGTCTCTCTTCCATTTCTTAGAAATGCGGTGAATCAGAGATGCCAGCAGCTTTGTTGCAGCAAAGGGCACGCTTCCAATTTCGCATAAAGCAGCATTTCTCGAAACATCAACACAACACGAACAAAACTCTCACATCCGCTGGTGGAACGCTATGTTTGGATATATCATTGAAATTATTTGTAGTCAAGAAAGTCAAGAAACACAAATGAAGTGAACTAAACAGTGCTCGTTGCAAGATGTTCGTTGCAAGAATATGTATGTACATATTAACTCAAAGAGTTACACGTTAAAAAGGGTTTTCTTGTATTAAAACATACGAAAAATATCGAAATGACATACGCAAATATCGCCAAATGTAAAGATTTAACTTATTATACTATTCAAAAACATTCTACATTGTAGCGGTTGGAAGTCGGATGGCGATACAATGGCGCGCCAAAGTTTTTACGGTATTGTACTGCTATTTGCAGTATTCCTAGTGTTCTTCTTTTTGAAGGGTTTTATACAGTACACTGACAAAAATGAGGCTTATCAAATCAATTTTCACATGTAGCGACTCATTTGTGAATCAAAGCAGGTAAGAAATTCGGAATTTGTCACAGATGTTCATGGGCGGCAGTACCATTTAATCAAACGGACTAAACTATTTCACTAACACAAAATATTCACACAAAATATATGCTTCACGCTTCTTAGTATTTCAGTATGATTTATAGTCTAACGTGTTAGCAAGTTCTACAGCTATTTCTGAGTTAATAGCCCAAAGTTTATGGCGCGGCGAGAAGTTTCCTTGATATCTCTAAATTGGATCCAGATATTTCTAATGGATTATGACGAAATATTTCTGACGTGAGAAAATGAATTAATTTAAGCAAGATTCAGCCAGGGAGTATGATCGCAGAGAAATCTAATTTAATATTAGCTAGTGTAAACATGTACTGTTTAGTTCTCGGTTTATGAACAAGGCTGAAGACAGTTTATTACGCTGAAGTCTTATGTCATCACGTCGTCTGTCTTATTACTGTAGAGTCAAGTTCATTAACTTCGTTAACATTAATTACTTACTCATATAACGTCTGTTACCAACAGCGCGTCGTTTACATACTTCTGTACCATCTACATATAGGTATGTATCTACTAATATGTTAAAACTAAAAAGATTTTTTGTACGTTTGTTGGAGCGTGCTCATCTCTGGAAGTACTGGTCAGGTTTGCATAAATCTTATCATATTTAAGAAGTATGATAAGGCGTTTATTAGGAAAGGCTTTAGCTATAATGCGTACATATTTCGATGATATGGCAATAGGAATTTTATTACAATTATACTTTCTGACAGATTGACAACGCGTAGCTTTCATCGGTGGGTCTACAAATGGGTACGAAATTATATATAGGGTTTCCTAGTCAGTAGATAAACGACTCAATTAAGCTGACATGCTTATGTGAATGATAGCGAAACTTAAAAACCAGTTTAAATTTTTTTGCACGTCTTTCTATAGAGTTGGTTCAGAACTAAACACTTAACGCTATAAATGTTGACGCTAAAGGATTACTAGGTCCATAAAAAACGAAAATCACCGCTGTTGAAGATCGCTAGAAAAATAAAGTATAGGTATTATAAAGTATAGTAGATAACAAGATGAGGAATTCACAGAATTGTAGGATATAATTAGATCCTAATGCACGAAAGTTTATAGATTCTTCTACGCACATAATAGTAGTAACGTACACAGGAATGTGAAATAACAATTTTAACATAGTTGCCGATATGTAGAATGTATTGTTTCTGTCGGATCGGCCATCACCTGCGGTCGCGTGGGCGGTGAACGTTTCGGCGTGTGACGATCGATTTAACACGAATCAAATGCATCGTAATACTAGCAATCAATCGCCACCGCCACGTGAGGTCTCGTCATTCGTCAGCTGATGCCAATGATTTGCAGACAGCAGGGTGGTGTGTGTGCACGTAGTAGCCAATTTACGCACGCTTGCGAAATAAGCTGTTTGAACTGCATTTGAATGGGTTAACAATCTTTTCAGGCGCTACAAAAGTGTAGAAGTTAGAAAAATAACGTGCGGCACTCGGGTACCTACTGCCGCGGTAAAGCTATTGCATTGCAATTTTTATCAACTTATGCAATTATAATTATTTATTTATTTATGCAGTATTTTTTTTCTAAGATATTAATTTAAGTTTTTTCTTTGATATTTATTAAAGTAACACTTTTTAAGCGTGGTGACCAATAAGAAAACATTTTTTTCTTTTATTGAATAAA
>DWTU01003077.1:0-10762 GCA_018251515.1 Cecropterus confusis
GTTTATGACTTAATGATAGCCAAAGATTTAATCATTACGAGTAAACGTATTTTCCTTGTTTGTGACAATAAATGAAAATAAGTACTTACTTGGAACTGATGTTGCAACAAGAATTAAACGTTTTTATTCAAACTTATACAAGTAGAGACATTTTAATTTAATATAAACGCTTTCTATATGTGGGGCTATAAGTGTAGCCCCACAGTAGGATTTTCTCCTGTGTCGTGGGTGCCATGGACACACAAAGACGAATACACAAACACCCAGAAGAGAAAGACTCAGAAGAGAAATCTAAACTCATCATTCAGATGTCTGTCTGGCCGGGGATCGAACCCGGACCCAGTGCCTGTCAAACCGGTATCATGACCGATCCCCCACGTGGGTCGTCATTTAATAACATCCCATTTCATAGTCTGAAGAAGAAGGTGCGTTTAAAATAACATTCATACAGTTTGATTCGAAAAGGTTAGCAACTACTTTCATTTCGATATTAGTTAGTATCGCAAGAAACAAAAGTATCGAGTACATACTCAGATTTACTTGTATCGGAATGTCCTTAGCCACCGCAACGCAAGGATGTTTGCATTTAAAAGCAGGTACGAGTAGACATACCTGATTTTCTCGAAGGTTGGCAAGGCCTCTATGGCGTTGCCACCCTTCGAGACTAAGTTTGAATGTCTCGGATAAGTATGTGTCCCTATCACACCCTTCAGTTCAAAACACAATAATGCTTAACATTGCGTTATTAAACAAAAAGGCATGTGGTGGTGATGCCTTCATAGTCGAGCCACGAAGAACTCCAATAGGGACATAGCGTACTCTAATAGGGGCATACCTTGCCACTTGCTGTAAACGACATAAAACTGGCCCTTTTCATTCTGAAACCACCTCACCGATTTTTTATGAATAGACTAAGACAAAACAGCTCAGTACCATTTTTTTTCTTTTGATTGTTAAACGTCTTTTATGTAGGCCGGTGTAAATAAGTAATGATTTACCAGGTAGTAGAACCAGTACAATACGACCGGGTACCACCGCCACACCTACTTCTAGTGTGAAGCAGTTCTTGCGTTTCAGCGGAAGGGTGTGGTTGCCAGCGCACTTACATATGTAGCGACTATCTTGGTCCTCGGGAGTAGTAACGAATCTGTGCATCTCCTTCAGGTATGTAACCCCTATTTTTCATAAAATTGCGTACAGATGTCCATGGGTGGCAGTAACCTCTAACCATCGGGTGGACTCGTTTGCTACTTCAATCTGATAAAAAAAATAAGTTACGACGTGATTGACTTACTCATAATTTACAGAGTAGATAGAAATGATAATATTAGGAGACCGAAACAAAGATTCATAAAATTAATTTGAACTTGGGCGTAGGCATACAAATTATTACGAACCTTCTATCCAGTTCTGACAGCCTATCCAAAGAAACAGTTGAACAGACGAGTTTCACTTTGTTTGAACTTAACGAGAGACAATCGAATTGCTTTTCTATTATCCCTACTTCGCTAACAAATAGGACTCTAGCCCTAATCCTACAATAGAACTTTTGGTTAGTTTACTAACAAGGATAAATAACAGAGACTGAATAAACATTCAGATACTGTCGCTATGTCCCTATTGGCAATATTTATCTACCGTATACTTAAATAATAAATTATCAAGCAATCAGAAACAATGACAAACATTGACCTGCCACAGATCAAAGGTAAAGAAGGGCCAAAATCCGTGCTTTGATAATCGGGAGAAATATTCACCCCTTGAAAGCGTTCAAATCTAACTGAGTGTTTCTGATACTATTCCAAGATACAATACCTTTGCGGGACTTCAACGCAATGACAGCTTTTAAGTTTAAGGAATAATAGAATATTTGTAGCATACTTCCAAAGGAACGTAATGTTTTTCGAGCATAAGCTCTGTTTCCCTTCAATTAATTTATTTTTAAGCAGTCGGTTATTTAATTGTATAATTATTTATTTAATTGATGTTGTAAAGATTTAAGAAGTCTTTAAAGTTCGACTGCGTTCTAACGCCAAATCCGTTTACTCATAACATCGGTATTGAGCTGTTGTCTTCTGAGTTTCTGACTCGAAGGGTGTGTTAAATGAAAAATAATAATAGAAAATAATTCAACATAATCGGAACCAAGTGAACAAATTCTTTATGCATCAACTACAAACATTTTTATCTTTAATGGAAATTGTTGGTCGAAAGAAAGATTAAATAATTGATCTTGAATAGAATCCGTCGCTCAGGATTCTAATGCAAACATTTTAACCAGACTTAAGTTGTTTAGAAGAAGCTTCGTCTGATTATCTTTGTTGCTCATAATAATGTTACTCGTGCCTAGTCGTAAACACAGCCGACCAGCTTATTGCATTTATATGAGAACAACTCACATTTAAGCTTTTGTACAAAACTTAACAGTAACCGTAGGTACCTTAACCGCTTTGTGAAGTTGTCTCCTTAGTTGGTTGGAGGTATAGGCCTGGGTAGATAAATGATATAAGAAACACTGTGCATAGATTTATTGTTCGTTCAGTTTACATATACAAGTCGGCTTTGCGCGACGGAGGCAAAGTGACAACTGCGGCGCGTGAGGCGACATGCTTGCGTCAGTGTGTCCCTGCAACTTACAACAGTTTATTTGCATCCTCTCTGGTTCTGGTATTGAAAATAAATCTATTTAATAAGATATGTCGACAAAGAAGGAAATACTTCTGACTACTCATTGCAGAGCCAAAACTAAATAGGACTAAGGCTTACACACACTAAGAAAGATATTTTGATATTTCATACCTAAAGGGATTAATAACGATTAAATGTTTGTATTATTTTGTATTTTATAAACTTCTTTTTCTTTTAAAGTATTAATATTCTTGCAATAAGTGGTAGTACCCGACGCTAAAGGTTAATATGCATACCGCATATCAACCGGGTCGGTCTCGGTATGCGACCTGAAGCTCTGACAGTGACGTAGACAAGTTTCTTGATCAATGATATACTATACTTTGCACGCGAAAGTCGCGGGCAATAGCTTGTGTATAACATATAATTCTTTCATCATATAAAATATAAGTGTTCATTTTACTATTATAATGCAGGTACTTTATAACTCCCACTGAGAATTCTGTACGACCCACATCTCAGTTTTATTTCGCAGTCGAGTGCAATGGCAATGTTTTAACACATTTTTACAGAGCATAGCGGAAATAATGAAGCGTACCACGCGGGCGTCGAGTGAATTAAAACTAATGGAACAGTTAATTTCTCATGAGAGCAGAGCTTCGCTCTCAACTTCGCCCTACCAATACAGCTGGGATTTTATTCGCTTTCTCTTTTATCCACTTTCCAGAAAAATACAATTGAAATCCCCGTATCTCCCTTGTTTTATCTGTCAAACTAATAATGGATTTCATCTGAACCGTGTTTGACTTTCACGTATTTAACATGAAAAAGCAATCTCAGGAAACATCCTTATGCGCCTGCATACCTAAATAATATGGGTCTTGTCGTGTGAGATCCGTGGGAGACTTGCCTTAGTGTTGGAATTAGCATAATGTATAATATTAAGCGTACATTTTATATTTTATATTATATAGTGATATGTAATACTAAAATATACACATAATATAAGACTTTGTCGAGGTAAGGAAGACAGACCTATCCAAAGCGTTCTAACAGTAGGTACATATATGTGGTCAACTTTAGGTAAGAATTTAATTTTACCTGAGGTTGATTACATAATATGTCCATGAGCGGCAATGGCCAGCAACTGGTGGACTGCGAGCTCACTTGCTCGTTTATATGTATATATTTAAAAAAAAATCTAAAGATTTTTTAACGAAAAATCTTGTTAGAGCCACTTCGACCGTATTTGAATTATATATAGAATTATACAGACATAAATTATCAATAGAACTATCTAATCATAACAGAAAATAAATAAAATGCAACAAGTTATATCAAATAGGACTTTACCTAATTTTGGATACCTTATTATATCCTATCACAATGAAGATAAACCAGTATTGAGGGTTTAATGTGCCGTCTTTTACCGTTGTACTTGTTGCAAACACGACTGAGATGTATTCGCCAATTAGTCCGCACAGTTTCGGCTAGAACGTGTTTTATTACTGTGAAATAACGTAGTAAGTGCGAGGTACGCTAACGTTTATTGGTCGTATTTTACCCTGTCCTAGCCACAATACCGACACTATCTCCCATCTAGCTCTGTTTCGACATCTCGCTTGGCATTCTGTGTAAGTACATGTATTAGTATTATGTACAATGGCGTTAGATTGGGATGAGCTGGCAAGGCATTACATAGTGTATATGAAATTTTATACACATTACCTATGTAATGATTTGCCCTGTCTAATAAGTTTATTTTTAAATTCTATTATTATTAAAGTAGGTACATTGAATTAGACTGGATTTTTATTACATATTCAAACCAATTCAATTCAGATTTTTGGATATTTTTGTGACATATACGAACATACATATCCGCTAATACAAATATACCCACGGCCACGGAAAACTTTAATTTATTTTTTTCGATATTCTTATTGAACTTAGTATTTTTCAAAAGTATCTAATTTTATAAAAAGTGTTCCTCTATACATGTGATAAAAATTAATTTAAGACAACTTAAGTCATTAAAATTGATTGTCATTGACGAGGTGATAATAAAGCACAATCTGAACGTTGCGGGTTCGAAACATGCAATAAATCTCCATAGACGAACTACAAAATAATAATATAATTTATATTTTAACATATTTTATGTATATTTTGTAAATAAGTGAGTAAAGGTCGTTTTCGTAATCGAGAATATAGGATGTGATACAAAATAATATCATAATAATAATAATAATACCAACCAGTAGTAAGTCAATCTCTATTAATGTAACGGCCATGAAATTTAAAGCCCGTCTTTGTTTTTAAACACTTATAATATCTTAGGCTTATGTGTAAACATGATAAATACCATGCAGACAGACTAATAATCAATATGCATGATACGCTGTTTTTGAACGAAAATAGTGAGATATATCGTATACCATTCATAAATTTCTATAAAATCTAACCGAAAACGTTTCTTCCCTAAAAAGATCTTATTTACTTTTCACTAAGCGGTTTTCGAATGTAGGCGAGGAAATATTGTTTCTAAACACAACCTGTGTTGTCATATCACTAGTATGATGGAACTTGTCAAACTCGTCTTGTCAGTCTGCTCATACTGTGTGACTGACGTCAATGTCAGTTGTCATTGTTGGTCGGAGTGAGTGAGGTTTCCTTTTGGCTAAATAAGTTGTTGCGTATTGTATTCGACGATTATAATTGACCTTGTTTGATAGCCTCAAGCTAGCATAGTTATTTTATTTTGTGAGGAAAAATGTGCTAGTACAGTATCCTGTTGTGAAGAATATTTTCTATTGTAACAAATAAGAAACGGTGAGTTGTTTTATAAAATTCCATTTGTTAATGTAAACAAGTTCGATATTAAGTTTATCCTATTTGGGTTTGCATGTCTTGTTCCACTCAGAACTAAGTAGTTATAAATGACACATAAAAACTTAATCATGCTCTTTATACGCACGTAAGAGGAAATAGAGGATAATTAGCGTTAGTAATAAGCTTGAGAATGCTAAAAGTTAAATTACAACACGCCTGATTAGATTTTAAAATAAAATAGAAAGGTAATTCAGATTTATATGTAATACATTTGAAACTTATAAAAATAGTATATAACACTACGTACATATTACAAAGGATGCTAATATAAGTTTTAAAATGTCTAATGTATTCAAAAGTATGAAAACATAACTTAATGAAATGTAAAAACCCTATACCTAAGTTAATTATCATATATTTTTATTTCAAGGCTTTATTATTGATAAGCCATATTACAATGAACAATAACATTAGGCCTATGTGAAATAGAATATTTCACTCATAGTTATTGGTACCTACTGGTGTAGTTATTGTGGTGTACAATTATCTTTTTTAAATATAAATATAGTTATTTTGTTATTAACAATGTCTTAGTCTATTAAACATGTGAGAATTCTGTCATATTTTACAAACATTCCACTGTGATGTCATCATGCTCACATCTGAAATTATTATGTGTAACAGTCATGGGTACTGTATATGTTATAAATCTTCAATGTTCTAAAGTCATATGAGATTGCCCGAGCCTGATTTTCTCTAAGATACCTGTAAATTGGTTTGTACTGTACCTTATTATGAGTACCAAATATCTGTATTACCCAAAAACCCAGATCTTTTTGTCTCATCCTGCTTGAGGAATTATACATATTTTAGCAGTATTATCATTTTTTCAAAACATAACTTAATGTTTGCATAAACATGTATTATATTTTCTAAATGTAGTAAGAAATATACATAATTGTCACCAGCCATAACTGTGATAAAGTTACAGATTAGGTGATTTTTGGCTGAAGGAATCCATTTATCAAGGTTCCAGGCCCGAGAAAAGCTTGGTTCCCATTTGTAAAACCGCATTTTAAGAAACTATATATCAACGCCATCTATAATGCCATGAACGCTGGGTAAAAACGTAAAAAAACTCCTTTTACTCGATACTAAATCAAGCTTTCTGATCCTAGTAATTAATCCTTTCATAAATTTTTCCAGGTTATTTTCTGTAGCTTTTTATTGAGAAATGTGTTTATATTTGATAGGAACTCACTCTCCATGACAGTTATGACACCGTCAGGCGTCAGTCGTCATTGTTATAGATAAATTTGCTATTGAATGCATCATTCATTTTCAAAAACACATCAAATACAAATAACCGAGCAAAACTCAGTCAACCAGGTACAGTACATACTTATGTGCTGAGGTGTTGATTATGGTAACAGTGTCGCGAGTTCAATGTTTTTGCCATCACAAAATATGCCGAAGAGACCTAAAGAGGGTTTTCAAAAATTAATTACAAGGTCAACAAACTTTATTTGTTCAGATTTAATGAGCAACTCTTATATGCCAAAAACCCAGTGAATTGAAGAAAATTCATAAAATCTCTGTAAGCGTGCATGCTCTCTTGGGTCGACACATTAGATGTAAACTTATACTATAGGATTGTTGGATTGCTATGATGTTTCATATATTTCTGACAACACACTAGTATTTCTCAATAGATATTTTGTTAGTTGAATGTCAATTTGTGTATAATTGGCATTTATATTGATGAAAGGTATCATTAAAATTAAAGTAAGGTATCATTAAAATATGTCACAGGTTTAGAGGAGGGAGAGAGATGTTTGATGATAAATGGTAGAAGTTAGGAGTAAGGAGTAGGAGTAATCATAAACAATTTACATCACATATAATAAAAATTAGCTAATATTATTATAAATTGTGAACCATTAAAATCAAATATATGTTGTGTAAAACAGTAAACGAGACATGTTGCTGGATTTAATAATAACACAACTCAAAAACACTAATTTTACTGGAGAACCAGTTAAAAATTATACAATGCTTTTTGTTTTTATCTTTTTAATAAATGAAGTTAAAATCATAAAAAAAAATTATAAGGCCATTAATCGCGGTGTAGTTATAGCACCAAGTTATCAATCCCAGGCATTTTTGTAATAAAACCATATCTTTAACTTAAAATTGGTGAATTTTGATTTATACAGCATGTTCTTTATGCCTTTGGAAAGGTTATATCAATAAAAATTGCTAGATGGATTTTTAAGTGACTCATCCTGCTATTACAGATAAACTGACTTACAAAGATATAACAGTATACCTACACAAATTTAAACCACCAGAACGGAAGGTTTCAATTGTGTGCATACAATGTATAGATCAGAAATATATAGATGCCCAGTCTTTGAAATGAAATGATATGTCTTTTTTTGCCATGACCTTAACTGATAAGATACTGTATATATCTATATATATTTTTTTTAACCATCTTTATTACATGGGCAATAAAAGCTAACTCCAGTGTCCTGCCGTATATTTGAATAAACTAGATGCATTTTGACAACATATACTACACTTTGACATTTAATTACAATCCCCCATCATGGGAGCTCTTTGTCCAGTAACGGACCATAATAGGTCAGCAGCTGTCCATGTATTAATTCATCAGCCGATGAATTGATACATGGACAGCTGCCGACTTATGTACATATGAGTCAACCATTTTAGTCCTTAAGAGTTGCAATGCATCTATAATCTACTTCATGCAGAACCCCTGTTTTCTAATAGATTGGTTCGATGTTCATAACCGGTAGTGACCACTTAGCATAAGGAGGACTTGATGCTCGTTTGCTACTTCAGTCTTAAAACTATCTACTAAAATACTTATTTGTTCCTTAACTAATTCTACTAGAAGAATATGTATCACAGAATTATATAGCATACAATATTTCATGTATGGTTTATGTATTTAAGGCAATAAAAACGTCTAGCTTTGTGAGGGAATGCTTCCTTTAGGTTCTGGAAGCCCAATGCCCAACGGTACTATTATGGCACAACGCCAGCACAGCCTGCTAATATCGGTGTAGACTGTACAGTCGAATATAAGTCACGTTTCACCAAAATGCTCAGAATACTGTACAGTACCGTGTAATGAGTCTGAACCAGTATGGAGTATCTCCAATGCGGAAGTTTTATATTTTATGGATAAATGTGTTCAATACGACTGTCGCGTATAGCTGTGAAATTGTGCGGCATATTTTTATAACCTCAATTTGTTAGTTACGATTTTCTCTTTCTGTCCGTGGTTTGCACGGTTCAGTATAAATTATAAAATCTTTCTCGTTCATTCTGTAGTTTTGAAGAAGAATGTGAAACAAGGCGATTACATGGAAAAGTGGTCAATTATAAATATATAAATCTTTTGTGACTAATACTTGACTTCAGTATGGTGGCAATACTATAGTACTTTTAAGTTTTTCTAAAGGTAGCACAAGTTTGTATAACTTTTTTAATTGTTAATACTGTCGTTACTAAAATGAGTTCGTGGGTGTGATTAAATTTTTAATATTTTAATAACTTTTCTAACTTTGACTCAAATCTAAGTCTAATTACTGATATGATTATTACAGAAAAGAAAATGGTTTTATTTAATAGACGTTTAAGTACAGTAGTTATTATAAGATACTGCAACTATATTGAACCTCAGTGTTATAGAAAAATATTCGTAGTTTTCCTATAACAATGAGTAGGTAATATAAACAATATCTAAAAATGTGTTCCATAGAAATTGCAAATTCATTTGAAACTCAATGTTTTTTACGTCTACTATTGGAGCAAGTTTAATAAAAGCTTTGTATTCAATGAAAGATTATATTAATGTAGCATAGAAAGGAAAATGAAGGTCACGCGATCGTACGCTATTTCATTCAAAGAAAACAAATTTGATTCAATTCAATGGTTAGTACAAATATTTTTTTTTTTATTTAATCTGCTTCAAGTAAAAGTCTTTACGTTTATACGAAATCACACTTGATAAAAAGATATCCTTGAATATTAGCATGGATTTCCAAGGTTTTGTACATAAATGTTTGTTGTTTGTTCGTCTTTATTTTGTACTAGGCTATTCCCGCAACTTCGACTGCTTCGGTTACGTCAACGGGTTATTCCAGATCGTAAACTATCTGAGCGAAATATTCAGTGAAAACCGACCAGTAGTTGTAGCATGAAAGAGTAACAAACATGCATACATCTTCACAAACTTCTGAATTTTAATTTTAATAAGATAGGCCTATGAAGACACTTACAAATTGTAAATTACAATATTTTTCTTACACCACCAGTGGATCAGAATGTTTTTTACATGGAACCAAATATGTGCAAATACGGTGTTTTGTGTTATCTTGCGTTTATTATCACAGCCTTTAAAAACCAGTGCAAATAATATTCGCAGCTTGTATAGAAACGGCTCCATGTCATCCGATTGTCCCATTCGAATCTGTTCCACAGTACTTTGTCAGGCTACCCGAATATTTCGAGCGAACAAACTATCGAACCGTTAGCCTTTAACATTTTCTCTACAAATGTTGCTATTGTTACTGTTCTTTTGTCTTTAATTCTGATAAAATCCCGCTTTTATGGTTTAGAAACAAAAATACGTTAGATATTATTGTTTTTGATTACTCGTGCGATAAACGGAACGGATATTGTATTCTCTAACGTAAATAAATCCTATAGAAGTTGTTTATTTTATTATCTATCACTATTTTTTTTTATTAGACTGAAGTATCAAACGAGCATGCAGTCCACCTGATGGTAAGTGGTTATTACCGCCCATGGACATCTGTAAGAAACTTCATATAGAACAGGAGTTCTATCTGAAGTCGATCACAGATGCGTTGCTACTCCCGAGGAGTAAGATGGTCGCCTCATATATAAGTGAGCACTATCAGTATATACTTATGTATATCTCTATCTTCGCATTACCCACATCAATCATGGGTGTGCTTAAACCAAAAAAATAACCGTGGCCCTTCGGGAGTGGCGGCAATAGGAATAACAATAATACTATACATAAAAAAACCCTAACGTTGTAAAGATAGGTGAGCAAACATTTAAAAGTCAAAAATAATATCTATAGATGAGCCATTAAATTCGAGCGAGTTACACCTATATTCTAATTATAAAAATGTAACATTTGCTCGTTAAAATTGTGCTACAACGTCGCGGCGCCCTTTCGATTGATACCCCACTTGGGTATATTTGACAACGTTCAATTTTTCGTTCTTATTTTACC
>DWTU01003078.1:0-10761 GCA_018251515.1 Cecropterus confusis
AATGCATGCAACATCACATCTATGAATTTATTCAGAGAACAGGTGAACAAATCGATCCTTTGAGCAATAATATTTAAACTATTCAAAGCGCGCGTAAAGGGCGATTAAATGTATAATACTATAAAATAATACGAGAAAATGTATACGAGTATAAAGTAAAATCCTTGGAAAATAATAAGTTAGACACCGACTACTGACTCACATTCGAGAGTGGCAACGTACCTGTAATCAACACCAAACACATTTATCCTTTTTAGATTTTATGGCGGTATTCAATAGGATGCTTAATAAATCTTTTGCTATTTTCATCTTAAAAACAAAAACCACTAACAAAAAGCCAACTTCATATTTATTACTGAAACTCCCAAACTCACACCTCTCAATCTGCCAGATTCTCTATATACGTCCAAACCGGACATAGTTCGTTTGGAACTGCCAACTCCACCCATTACCCAAACACGACAAAAACCGTGCACCTAGGAAATAACGGCAAAACTTTTTGGCCACCAACAAATGTGACCACAATTTCAAACAATGCTCAATTCACTACCATCTCTGCACTCGACTGCACCAACTTCCACGTATATCTCGCTTTTTATGTAATGGAAAGCAAACGCGAGTACAGTCCACCTGATTAAAAATAATCACTATAGAATTGAGTAATATATTGCCGCGATCTACCTGATGAAGTGATAACCACAGAGTTGACAATCTAATGAACTCCAAAGCTGTGATACGTAAAGAACGATAATACTTATATTCCTACGTAAGAGTCAAGTGAAGGTCGACAAGTGAGGTCCGGACATTGTTATAAAGTTTAAATAAGGTCCACGTACAGTGCCGATTCGTGGCATATTTGAGATGGAGCGAAGTTAAATTATGGCTCCACCTTGAAATCTAGATAATTTTTCACGTTTTCAAAAAAAGTCTCCAAAGTATGGCAAATAGAGCGGCCGCTCTATGAACATATTATTACATAAGTATAAGACAATATTTGACGGTCCGAGGTTCGAACTTTCGCGGTCCGGCTTCGGACCGCAGTCCGCGTTGCTGACCGCTGTAGTAGCCGCTAAAGTCTTACGAAAAATATTGTTTATAACATTGAAGTTGGAAAAAGGCCGTCCGTAGACAACTTTATGTAGAAAACGAGCTATTCTTGAAGCCGATGCAAATCCACTACTAATAAGGACTACATTGTCACCTCATATTCAAATAAGCTAGCATTCATCCCCTTCTACAGAACTGCTTTACGTTAGAAATATGTATGGCGATGGTACCTCTTCAGTCACCATACTGGTACAAAATAAATGTTGAAACAGCACTGTCAACTCGTCAGCTTTTCGTTTTTTAATTATTAACCCTCGCATAACGACAATAACTCACTAATCTGCCAGCGAAACAGCTGTTTTGGCATTATTCACGCGCCGCCCCAGCGGCCAGTAATTGAAAATAAACAGTGGACAGAAACATGTGATTTATTAACGACGTGCCTACGTTGCAACGAATTGTCGATCAGGAAAACTCGCATCATGAATGAAGTGCATTCATTTCGTACGGACCATAGACTTTAAACCCCTTTATATTTTAAAATTTCACCTGGTTATACTTGCATCTTGTTTATCCGTTTCCTGGTTCAGACAAACTCTATGCGTTAATATTGGTAACTATTTAACTATACAGTATACCAATCATATGTTTACGTTGTCAACGCACATTGTTTCAATTAAATAGTCCAGTTACGGTAACTACGAATAATACAATATTAATTCCAAAAGTTATGCATGGCCAGTGCAAGGTGGCTAAAATTAAAATAGAATTAAACGCTCAACGAACACACGACCGCAATTTACCCGCAATTTTAAACAATGCCTCTTTAACCGGACCCGCCTGCCCATCCCGTCCAATTACTGCAACTTTCATATCCGAAACAATTCCCCTGGGAACTGTTGCGAAGTCCAAGTGCTATGCATGAAATTCAAACTTTTTTTGATTAATCACACTCTTATAGGTTTCACTGCACATATTGTAATAATTGTTTTCGATGTTTGAAACCAAATACGACTCATTGTTTGACTTTTTAACGAGTCAAAATACAGGATGCACTAATAATTTTACAATTTCGATGATATGTGATTCAGTTTCATATGTATTTTTTAAATTGAGGATGTTAAAATACATTTATAGTTTTGTTAACTGGTAGTCCTTATATGACTTTGTGGACAATATTTATATTAAGATTTAAAAGCTCCCTACGGATTTTCTTGGGTTTTTTATTAAAGTTCATAGGGAGTTTGTATATGTTATTGTCACATTTTCGAAAACCAAATAGCTGCGTAGAGAAGTGATACGAAAACAGATACTCTGTCGTTCACATGTTTGACTCTGCGAGAGATAAAATCTACTGATGTAAGCTTTTCACGTTTATTATTTCTTGTTACATAAATTACTTAAGTTGGGGTGTTTTAATAATTTACATAAATATTACTAGAAAAATGTTATTACACTTGACGAATTCTTAAATGACTATTCGAAAATATAAAACCATAAAAACTATCTACTTAGTATTGAAATATAGCTTGTAAGACTTTTATAAAATTGTTAATAGAAATATATTGGCCATACATTTGGAAGCCTTAACCAGCATATTCAAATTTTGAATAACGAATTATTATTATTGTGTTATCCTTTTTTCAATTACGTTTTTACCATGATGGGTTTAAAAAAACTGTTTTAGCTCTACAACTGTAAGACCATTCCTCTCTACTCGACTGAAACGACTGAATCGGTCTAGCTGTGAAGCATTGCATTATGCAGGAGGTGGCCACGGAATTATCATTAAACTATTCTAGGAGCAATTACAGTAGCCATAATCGGAGTAAACTCCAATGACCAAGTAAGTGAAATGTTTAAGTGATGTGAGACATGGTTCGGCACATCAAAGAGCATTTTGATCTATTTCCAAGCTTATATTTGTTTTACATGAACATTTTTTACAATAATGGACGACCTTTTTAAACACTAACGGGTTAAATGACAAAAAGCTAGCCTCATCATAGTTGTCTTTAAATACCTATTGCTTTAATGTTGTTGGTAAAGTCAATTATTAAGTTTAAATATATGAAATGTTTAAGCGCACGGTCAGCAACTTTATGGTTTATGGTTTAAGAATTTGTTTCTGAAAAGAATAACAAAACATTCACTTGGAGAGAAATAACAATTTAAACATATAATACTACACGCCGAGGGTACATGCAAAATTATAATAAATAGATTGTCTTAGTTGTAAATGATGAAGGTAAGTGCAAAAGTTCGTACAAGGAGTAAGAAAAGAGTCGCGGGAAACGACAAGGTGAGCGTATCCTGATAAAAGCATTTTTTTTAAGAATACAAATAAACGAGTATTTTGATTAAAATGTATTATATAACATATTTAACATAATATGATGCTAATAATAGTTATTCGTTTAAGTATTAGTACTAATGATATGTAATTTTATTAACTTTTTAAATTTGGTCATAGTTTGGCCGTAACTTTTTGTCCCAAACCTCAGTGACACCATAGAAGCTGAACATAATCCTTGAATGTACCGATGTTTCTGTATTCTTTGGTCTCTTGAATAATATCTAACAATTTAGATCGTTTTTCATGGTCATTTATCATTGAAGACTAAAACAGACAAAATTAAACAAAAAATTTGGGGAAGTAAGCAAGATATGCAAATATTATGTAGAAGGGGATGGATGCTAGCTGATTTTAATAAGAGGTGACAATGTAGTCCTCATTAGTGGATTAGCATCGGCTTCAAGAATAACTACGTAAAGTTTTTTGTTTTGTTAATTTAATGTTACGAACAATATTTTCCGTACGATTGTAGCCCAGCGGTCAGCAACAAGGAATATTCGCAACTTCCCTATTCAGCAACAGGCGGACTGCGGTCCGTAGCCGGATCGCGGAAGGTCGAACCGCGGCCCGCCAAATATTGTCTAATATACCTACTTAAATAATATCATAGAACGGCCGCTCTTTGCCATATTTTGAGGACCTTTTCTTTGGTCGTAAAATTGCAGAGACACAAATGAAAATTAAAAAAGAATAATGCAAAGCTGGCTGATCGTACCAACAGTATGTCACGACCAACGACTACTGGATTTAAAACCAAGTAGACCTCGCATTTACAAATCAACGCAGGCTATTATTATAATAAGCCCCGTATCTCATCACGACCGCTTTCTCGGCATAAACATATTATTTATCAGCTCTGGAGTCCAACTTAAGCCTTTTACAAGCCATTAAAAATAAACAGGCTTATCTGCTGATTTATTTTACTCTAGCCAATGGTAGTTGCATGTATGGTGCCCTGGAGGTTTTAAGAATTGCTCAATTCGAATATTTAAAGAAAGAATTAAATCAACTCCCTTTTGTTTCAAGTAATTGGCGCGCGACAGGTCCGCAAATTAAATTAAGCTAATAAGGATATAAAAAGTAAACAACACATTAAATACAGAAACTATTATATTAAAAGCCTGCTATTCATTTAATGATATTACAGTTAGTACATACAGCCTACGTCCATAATAATAAAGTATCTAGCATGACAGTATGGACGTAGCCAACGAGCATGCAGGCCACCTGATGGTAAGTGGGTTCTACCGCCCATGGACATCTGTAATCAACCCTAGGTAAGATCAAAGTCTCACCTAAGGTTAGCCACAGATGCGTTGCTACCCCTGAGGACTAAGATGGAATGCCTCGGAAAAATATATCTCCCTTACCACACCCTTCAGATCAGAACAACAACGCATTACACTGCTTTTATTAGGCAGACGTACGTATGGTGGTGGTGCATCCGGAGTCGGACCACAAAGTGTTCCACCTCCAAATTTTCTACATTCTTCACTTTGTCAGCGGAAGAGACAATGACCTAATGCCATCTTGCTCTATGAAAATATTGAAATTTGCTAATTTACTACAATTTACAATTGATTTCCTTGAGGACCGCTTCCCGAAAGTCTCTTTGTTACCACAACTTACTTTTACATTGTAAGTACACAGTCAGTATAGGACGGTCAGTATTTAAATAAATAACAATAACCCTACCTTTGATTCTACCGCCACTTTCGTGAATTAAATCAGACTCACAGTAAAGCCTTTTAAAGCGGAAAGGATTAATCTACTCAATCATGTCTGACTATTATTGGTAGATATGTAGAGCCTTTGAGAACACCACGAAACCCCCCCTTATTTTTGTTCCCCTTTAATTTGAAAAGCGCCAAATTCGTAAAATCTGAGATACCGAAAAATGCTAAGAAACAAGAAATATACGCGTGTAAGGTCACAATTCACATCAGCAAACTACGTTTGTTAAAAATGAACTTAGAATAAACATCATCAATCATCAAAAGCACACAGAGCAACATACAACTCTCCAGATATTGTAATTTGTTTGTTCAACGAGATTCCTTTCATTATGCGTTCGTGACCCATAAAATATGCATTTGAAATGAGAAAAATGTGTCGCAGTGTTGCGAACATACCTCCCGGATACAAAACAGCGTGTATGCACCAATCTACGTACCCAAATACGCCCTTTCTGTCCGATACACAAAGTTCATAATTAAATGCAAAATTATTATTTTCGAGCCCTTTCGAACTAAAGGTAACAAGAATCATAATCTCGGCTTCCACACTGAGTTATACATGTCGTCTATTCACATTAGTTTTTTTTTTTTAAATAAACAAGAAATACGTCTATATTTACGAAGTGCGAGGTAAATTTCGCCTTATTGCAACTTTACAAAATGAAAGCTTATGTTAAAGTGAACAAAACTAACTTTGTAAGGTAAAGGATGCAATTGTTCGTTATTAAGTAGAAGCAGGCTTTACACAAAGCCTACAATTATATTATACTAACTATTTTGCCCTATTACTTTATATTTGTAACTTGATGTACCTATACAACAAAGGTGGGTGTACCATGGAAGGCCATGCTCCTTTGAAGAACAACTAAAAAAGTCATAGTTATTGTCATGTAATAACAAATTCCTTCCTCTCACATTTAGCTCCATCAAACTTAAAAACACATACGCAGTGGCGAGTCGTTCGAGACGGTAGTTTATTAATGGGACCCTTCAGTTCGTAGACTTTGGTCGTCGGCGTTAAAATTGTAATTTGCACGTACAGGACAAGGCGAATTTTTATATAAATAACCTATTATAATCTTACTTTTTTACTGCAAATTATCATGAAAGGATCGGTTATGGTACTACAGACTAAAATTTTATTTTTCGATTTTAGTTAAAATATCGGTAGTTTTCTTAAGAAAGCCGGAGGTTCCTTGTAGGACTAATCAAAAATTTTATGATTGGCCTTGCTCGGATACATATGCCTTACTAGGAACATTTACAAATCATGGAAATATGAACACTTAGTTTTTCGTTATAAATACGTAACGTAAGAGTTATTTGACTCTTCGACTCAGACTGAACAGACATTTTTTTTTCAAAATTATTTTATTACAACTTCATCTTCAAATTAGAAAAAGAAAATAGGAATTAAAATAGAAAAAAGGAAATAGGAATTTCACATTGTATCGCACGTCATTTTCTTAAATTTTTATTTTTTAATCTTCGGAATGGTTGGTTTTGAATATTCCTGAACACAAGACTTGATAACAATCCTGAATACCAATACAAGATTCCTGAATGATTCCTGGATACAAGACTGACAAGATCCTGTTTATTATTTTATTAAATATCTATCTGTATATATCAGCTGGTCATAGATAATAATTTTCAGTTTGACCTTCTTAGGAACATTTTGGCCTTGCAAGGAACGAACCCCTAAGAAGGCCATTCTTTTTTATAATTTCATTCTAAAACGCATTGGCAACTTATTCGTTATCGATATGATACTAATTACATATTTTTTTAAATAATGTCCTTCAATACATTCTTAGTTATACGATGGTGATCAAGGAATGTTCATTTTCAAAGATGATTATAGTAAACTAAGCATTCAATTTTTTGTAAGTAAAAAAGCTTTTTGTGTTGTTTTAGTATAAGTGGATACTTTGAATATTACAACTCTAGATTCGTGTTGAACGTCTGATCTATAATATTGGCCTTGTCCTTACAAGCTCTTCCAAATGGCCTTACAAGAAACAGGGCTCCATAGTCCTGTTCCTTGTAAGGCCATTTGGAAGAGCTTTTTAAAATAATAAACTTTAACAAATATGTTACACAATAAGACGAAGCGTTCATTATTAATCAGAATCTTACATTGATCCTGGAAATGAACTAACAATAACTGTTTATTAGTTAAGGCCTTCTATGGTTCACCTACCTTATAATACTGGGGAAGTTCATCATTCTCTTTTTGGACCTTTATGTGATAATGTATCAACATGTACATAATGAAATAAACTGTCTAACTGTGATATGAAGATTTAAAATCGCTGTTAAAACAAACTCACTTCAATGCATTAGAAAAATGTAAATAAATTTTGTAGATGTCAAACGCAGTATTTTGTTGCATTGTACAATTTTGTATCATATTTAAGCTTTTTAATATTATAGTCGCGAGATTTTACAGGTTTAATTTATTCAGGTCTACGTCTGTAATGTCGTCTTTTGTATTATATAAAATTTTACAATTAAAAATAAATAAACTCTTATGCTTACCGACATAGCTCTCAAAATTGAGAGAAGTGGCAATGGGCAGGCCACATCGCTCGAAGTACCGACCACGTTTAGGCTAAAAGAGCACAGGTCGCCCCCTGACCACGCCCGATGACCTGAAGAAGAGATCCGGAAACCATTGGATTCAGAAGACACAGGACCGGTTGGAGTGGCGCCATCTAGGGAAGGCCTATGTCCAGCGATGGATTTCGAAAGATTGATAGATGGATGGATGAAAATGCTTATGCATTGTCATCAATAGGGCACTGGAAAGTGGGTTAAATTCAGCTTGTAAGATTTGACCTAAATATACATACTTCTTCTTAAAAACTTGCAATGCTTGTTAGTAACAAGTATTGCAAGTTATTAGAAGTTTGTAGAAATTAAAATATGAGAACATGCAATGCATACAAAGAGATGTCATTTTTATTCTTACAGTTCAAAGAAAATTTTGTATTTAATAAAATCAATATATTTAAAATATAAAAAGCAAGAGATAACAAGTACTTACGTAAAATAATGAAATATAATCATACGCGGTAGTATATCGCTAAGCGCGTGGGACGACCCATTCCACTCGGGGCGTTATCTCCCGAATAATCACTTTGAACAACCGAGTGGCCCGCGATTAGAATCTTAAATCCCCCGTAAATTTTCTATTCCGAGGGCCATTATAATGGAATAACCTATCAAGTTTGAGGGTAAAAAATGTACACGAATAATTCGATCATACTCCCCCTGTTGATTGCGAAATTTCAATCAAGCTCGTAAATGGTACACATACTCGTATCGACACTCCAAACGACTTTTTTGGGGTCGCTGAAGTCGACTTTGCGGATTCATTGGCCATTCGAATACCAACTCTAAATTCTCAGCCATAAACCACTTTCAACATTCATAATGCCAGTATGCAGTTTGGCGAATGTACAGCAAATGACAAAGATTTATTTGTCCGATTCAAATGGCAATTGTAGCTTGTGTGGATTTATTCATCACATAGAGTAGACTGTACTAATTATGTAGGGATAAAGGGCTTAGAGCGAAAGGACGGCTATTTGGTCCGGAATGCAACTCTGAGTCAGCGGCGAAAGCTACTTCGAGCATTGTGCTACTGCAGAATTTTAAGTTCTTGCGGGAAACCTCGTGGAGGAAACGTTTAGAACTATTTTGTATTTATATAAATAACTAACTTTTATTAAAAACATATTAAGGTAAACAAGGGGATTAGTGCGTTATGTACAAATCTTATATTAACACGAAATGAATTGAAAGAGCTTTACTATGAGATAATGACGCTTGTTCATATTTTGTAGGGATTTCCACTGATAAGCACCGATCTTTTTCAAAAAATAGAGAAATTTAAACCATTACTTGCTACATTGGCAAAAATTGGATTAGTAAACTCTCTACACCAGTGGTAACTATATACATATTAAATATTTTACACAATGTAGATCGTATTATTAAATTATATTATCATTAAATATTACATTATATTTTGTATAACTTTGAAATATCAGGTGGTAAGCGCGCTCCCCTGCGCCGATCTGAGCACTTCTATAAATTATCGATTATCAAAAACACAATAAAAATATTTTTAAGAAAAAATAAGATCTATCTATGACACAACGTGTTTTTTTTATCAACCCTTTTTAATTAAAACGTTATTTTGGTGTCCTCCCGCTGCCTGTAAGGGTGTAACAATAACGCAACTTTAATTTGACTTGAAATAGTGCACCCTTAAATTTCTTTATTAAAATTATCATCTCCCGGAGGGTCAAAGAACACATTACTATCTAAGTTACAACATCGACCTTTCGGCACATTACTTTGTTTCATTTCGCTATGCAAAATTCGCTATTAACTATTGTCATCGGAATTTCATCCTTCGTGTTAAGGCATAGTGATGATATTCGTAAGTTCGCCTCCATGAATTTGTTCACTCTTAGTATTGTTTAACCTGTTGTTATAAATTGAACCTTTTGATGAAGTGATTAGTGTTGAAAGATCAGCGTTGTCGAATAGTCGGATAGGACGCTTGACTCTTGGATTGGCGACACGCGTACCTAAGCACGTGCCGCTAGCTCCCCGCTGCTACGCACTCCTTGTTACAACGAGAACTGTGCCGTCCTGTAATTACACACAAATTAGACAAGATTTATTGAGGGGTGGAACACCTTGGCAACTATGGAAGGTACTAATAACGGTTGGCCAGTCCCGATATTGTGATTAATTTGCGAGGATAATTTCTTAGAAACGATAAGAGGAATAAATCACGACGGTATTAAAATTTTCGAGTAGCATCTGATATTGCTCTTCAAAGGAATTTTGTTAATAATAGCGCTTTAAGATATATGTCGATGGATATCTAGGTATTGACATTTTAAAGCACTACTCTGATTAGTATAGATTTTCTCAGATAAAGGGTTTGGACTGACATGCAAGTATTTAAATAATATTTTTACTTAGATTTTTTTGTGACTATTTATTTTTTTAAAAGGATCATGCAGTTTACCTGATTAGAAATGATCACTTCCACCCGTATAAGCAACTTTATATAAAACTTACTTTATATAAAAATTAATCACAGATTAGTTGCTTCTTCTGAGTACGAGGGCGGTACCTCCCGCGTCGAGCCATACTAATTCGACCTTGCAAATTGCTACCTGTTCTACCACATTACAATTGTTCCCGATTGCTGCCTATTGCTTTACGAGACACATGGTAAATCCTATACGAATGCTAGAAAACTTTAATACTTTTTAACCAATTGGCTGAAGTGCCTACCCGTTCTTCGTACGAAACTTAAAAATAGTATCCACCTTTAAATAACGTAAAATATTGAAATCAAGAGTAGCCTATAAGTTGACAAAGTGAATAGGCTACATCCATGCAAAATTTCATGTAAATCGGACCAGTGGTCCTTGCGTAATTGAGTGACAAACAACACACACCATCCCATTTTTATATATTACATAAATATATAACCAATTGACAATTTTAAATTTATTGAACACAGAAACACTTGTAAAATCATAAAGATATAAGCATACAAATTGATGTAGGCACGCCACAACAACAATG
>DWTU01003079.1:0-10760 GCA_018251515.1 Cecropterus confusis
TTGTAATTTGATATAATCAAATAGGTATTAGACTGTTTTACGAAATCAATTCCTAAGAGGGTTGAATAGGGTATGAAGTTTTAATGTATTATCGTAAATATAAATGCGATATCAATGAAATTTTTAAATATTTTATGTATTTAGCTTTATAGTTTGATAGAATTGATTTTTTTGGTAAATCAATTACGAAGAGGGGGTAAAAGGGATTCTGAGTCTATTTGTTAATCCATTTTGAGGCAAGCAGTATAAAATTAATTATTTCAACTTTTTAGAAAATCTATCCCTTAGGTGAGAATTAAGGGTTGAACGTTTGTTTGGAATTTCACTGGTTAAAAAATCTCTAACTCCAAATCTAATTAGGATTAGGCTCTATTGGCAGAAGTATAAAGTCTTATAAAGGATTTTCTAGAAACTTCACCCTAAACAGGATAAATGGGTATTGAAATTCTGTTCACCAGGATTTTAAGGGTCCAACTCCAAGGAGCGGGTGAGAAATAACAATTAATCTTCCTGTTCAAAAACAACTGATACAAGAACCCCAACTCCAAGTGAGAAGAGTTCATCTCATAAGAGATCCAACGCCAGCTAGACCGCGGTTGGAAACAAATATGTTCCCTTGGCCTCGCCACTTAGCATACAGAAAAAAGAGAAGGAGTGTCACGGGTATCCTCTGTCACCCCCGTGACAGAAGGGAATCTACGACAGATATCACCACAACGTCCCCTACGTTGTGGAGATACGTGTTGAAAATCTGTATAGAAATTCCAGTTTTAAAGTTAGGAGCGTGGAAGTTTAGATTTAGAACTAAACGCTAGTTACAATATAAAAATTAGATTTTTTTGTGCAATAATTCTTTGGATGTAAAATTGATTAAATCAACACCCACTACTGTCACCAACACTCATGCCACGAGCCGGTGACTACTGACAAAACCCCCATTAGAGGAGGTCTATATCCAGCAGTGGATCTCAAAAGTGTAATGGATGAATACATTATACTATAGTCTGCCCGAAAGAAGTCGCGGGTACTGCTAGTACCTTATAACCCTGACGATGTTGGAGTATTGCCTATGTTCTATATTGCTTACGCTGCGTTATGTCTTACTGAGGATTAAGTTGAGTTAAAGCGTAAGAGTAAGCTGAAGATAAAGAACGTAAAAGATAATGTAAAACCAAGCGAGCAAGGCGCGGCAGCATCTTGCAAGCGGGTGCGCCCAGTTCGTTTTAATTCTAATATAACCTTTATACACATAAATACATTTTTAAAGTGCTGTGAGTTATGACAAATTTGTGATATAGAATACAAATATGTATATATACATAGTTTCGTCGTCGTGACCTAGCGAAATATGTTAAGTGCCGACTTCGGGATTATGTACTATGTACTGTAATATACCAAACCGCCAAATACTTTTTACTTTTTTGTGGTATACAATTCTGTTTTATTTTTTGTTATTTTTTTGTACAGCTAAATAAAATAAACTATTTTCCTATATGATGTATACCTTTTTTGTATCATGAATGTACATCACATGACGTAATGGCCAAGAGTCTAGGCCCTAGACGATCCCACCATCATATTTTGTGATATTGACTTTCCGTCTTTTTATCACTTAAAGGTATTTCTACTCGAAAATATTTAGTGTTGCGTTATACAACTTGAAAAACTATTCGATAATACCATTCGTTACGGGATGATAGTTAAAAATTAATAATTTCCTTAAAAGCGAAATGCAAATTGCACAAACAAGACCGACAGTAGAACAATAGACATATCGTTAGGAAATTTCAAATCAAGACCGGGCTTGAGAGCTGATTCAATGTTTGTTCGGTATGTGTTGATGCGGGTGTAAGCTCCGTTACTAACACAAACACATCTCTTTGACTTTTAAGGGTTAAGCGCAAAGATTAACTCAGTATTTATACATTTATTCCTTAATTTTTTTATTGTTCCTCTATGTCGATTATAATTGCGGTGGTGTCAATTTCAATGCCGGGTTGATTACCAAATGCCGACGAATCCAAGTATTTCGCTTGTGACCATGCTTACAACGAGACGTACAAGAGTAAAAGCAAAATTTATAATCATTTTAATAGATATTCTGATTAGATTATTTTGTGAGCTTAAGGTATTTCACGAATTTTGTGTGTCAAGAAATTAGTGTGTTCTGTACTCTTGTGGCTTGTAGTAGTAGAATGAGTGACTATTTTAGGTATAGTAACTCCCGTCCATTCAAGAAGTTAGAGTATGCTCTAAGCTTTATATACGTTTCGTAATAATAACTTGTCGATAGTTTAGGCTTATTGTTATATTATAATACCTTTATTAATGATGGGCATTACTAATATCATCAACAATCTGTAAATTACCAACGGGTCTTATCTTTTGAACCACAATAGGCGGAGTATTACGAGTATTACCGGTGGATGTACGAACGTAAGATAAGAAAAGTTCCAATGCCTTCATACAAGGAAACTTTGTATTATTTTGCATATTTCTCGTTTTGTATTTATAACCGTCCACTCCTTACTCCCGAGGACGAAGACGGTCGCCTCATATAAAAGACAGGCGGCAACCACACCCTTACTTACCTTTACTATATCGTTAGTATGTCAACGGAGACAATGGATGCATCGTTAGATGCGGGTTGCGAATTGAGTTCGGATTAAAGCAGAGAATATCAAAGTAATGCGATTTTCGCAAGCGAGAACCTTCGGGGAAATGTAGAAATGTAACGTATAGAGTGCGCGAGCATTGTATTATGTAACCAACGTTGGTTATATTGAATTAGATTCCACCAAGTGATCGAAATTTGACCATAATCTTTATGAAAGCATTTTTTTTATAACGAAACTAAAGAACGCCACGAAAATGAAATAACGTCTGGATTGGAATTTTAATTAAACGTCTATGGAATAAAAGAAAATAAGTTTTGAAAAATTTTGGATCAGATTATGTTTCTATATAAAACGAGCTGACCCGATCGATAGACTTGGTCCTGTCTTAACTATGAATTTTGGATTAGAATTGGTAAGACTGATAATGCTCGTTTTTTATATCTTCTTAATTTTCTGCGCAACTTTCTTATTTTTTCTATTATAAGAACTTTCTCCTGACAATGACAACCACAATAAAAAAGAATTAGCGAAATTGGTTCAGTTGTTCACGCGTGAAGCCGTGACCAAAAGAAATAGGGATTCATTTTTATAAAGATATAGATTATAAAATTTTATAAAGTACAGTTATAACGGTTAACTCTCCTCATATCATAGCTACTTTTACTCTAATTTTTCATATCTTTATTCTGTGGACTCTTGTACGTGTGATTAAAAAATAAAAAAGATTGAAGATAAGTTAACATTTTTATTGTACGTAATTTATGTTATAGTCTATTACATTTTTCTACTATTTACGAGCTAACAGAGATCAATTTTAGAAAGTAAAAAATATACATGTCACCCCTACTCTGTACATATCTATAAATTAGGATATATATGTTAAAAGACAAATTTTTGAAGCATAGTTTATCTATGTAATCTCCATTAATCATCGAAAAGAAAATATATCTAAGTACCTACTTATAAATATTGGAACATTTTGTTACATATTTTAAGAATAGGTTTTGGCACTAAGTAAGAGGTAATAATATATTTCAAGAGGTAGCGTATTTTAGCTGACATAAGATAGTTAAATGGAAAATATGTTTAACAATATAAATACTACGACATTTTCGCCGAATTTCTTTTTCGCTCTGACTCTAATTAACTTAATAAGGTGAGGTAAGGATTCTAATATCTTGACACTTATGTAAAGTACGAAAACCTTATTATTACGGCCATCTTAATAAATTAAGTTTTAATTAAAATGCTATCGTATGTTGATGGGCAACTTGGCCAACCATCTTCATCTAAAATTATTATTTACGAAATAAATTTGTATTTTGATCAAGTAAAACTGTATGTAAGATCAAGCAGGCAGATCTAAAACCAAGTACTATTTATTTTTGTGATTATACTCGGAAGCTACAGAGCGAATACTACAGAGCGAATTAGAAGTTTGGCGTCAAGTTTACAAAGGCATTTTTATTTAGTAATATGCAAAGCGACTGCTGAGCTGGAAAGCAGACACTTGCTACGTATATATTTCAAATGTTAACATTAACATACTAACTTTGCTACCAATAATTTATATTCATCGAAATTTGTATCTAAGCGACATTAAAAGAATAAATAGAGCGTGAAACGGAAAAACATGCATACAAAGGTATCATCAAATAACTGGTTTGTATTTTACGAGCGCCTACACCAATTGTTGTAATTTGTAGGTCTCAGAGAGGGCGACGATTGACAGAAAAATACATCAACACTTTATAAACTATACCCTATGAATTAATTATGTTAATAATTTCTAATCGGTAGGATTATTATTAAACGTCTAGAAGAGCAACGATTAAGTCTTATCTAAGGTAAGTTAGCGATATAAAATAGACTCTTTGGTTAAGGATAGGTTCAAATAAAAATGAGGGAATGTCGTTGTCGCAGCATCTAGCTCCCAGCCAGGATGATCCTGCTCCGAAAACTGAAGGGGTCTTGAACGGAGATTTAGTTGTCGTAGCGAGCCGGCTCGGGGTGCGTCCAGAAACCTTCGCAAATCGATAAAATTGAATTAATTTTATTATAAGGCAAGGTATCCATCTCCTTATTCGTTAACGCTCGTTAGTCTCATTTTAGTTAGGATGTGTCTTCCCTTTTTATTAAATTATTTCGAGTATGAATGAGGAAAAAGACAAATAACACAAAAGCTAAAACACGGGTACTCATCGTTTACAATTGATTAAATATTTGCCCTGAATTATATGAAGTTAGAATAAACATTAGTTTAACGTTGGTAGTTATAAAAATATGTAATAGCATTTGAATATTAATAGTTTATAGGTACTTAAATATTAATTTATTGTGTAATAAATGTCTTTTTTTGTAATATTAGGTCAATTGACTATTTATTACTTCAAAATTTTAGTAAAAAATATTTAACATAATCCATCTGAATAATTATATAACATTTATGTCGCAATCAACTGATATTTCTTAGCAGCATCATCTTAATTAGTGGTTCAATTTATTGAACGGCATCGTTCAACTAGCATCCGGAATGATATTCGGCCGTAACATTTACTACAACATATAAAAACCTGGCCGAATAATGTTTAGGCTATTTATACAAAAAAGTCGATTCCGTCATAAATAATTTATATCAGCTATTGGGCAGGGTAGTAAAAAATGTTAGGTTTACTAAAAAGTATAAATGGCTGATGAAATGCTTGAATGCGACGATTGATTCAATGGCTGAATATTGTTTAGTAAAATCAAGTCAGTTTGTAGAACGGCGCTTAGTAAAGAGACTAGGCTATTCATTGAACAGCCTATATGCTACGCGCCTACGACATTTAAAAGACGAACAATCGCTTTGTTGGAAACTAAAATACCACTCACTATCTCACTTCGCAGCTAAACTTCTTGACATTTACTAAATTTGGCGCAAAATAAAATATTTATCATTTCAAATAAGTTAGAGTTACGTACTTATATTATTTTAAGAAGTTGGAATAAAGAATGACAACATTTTATTTATTAATCTAAAATATTTAACTGCTAAATGAAACAAACTTGAGTCTAGGTAATGGAACCCGAATGATGAATATGTGAACTAGAAGCCTTTATCTGAATTTTACGTTGAATAAATTTTAAGTAATTTACGCTATTTTACAACGTAATTAAAATCACGATCTCGATGTATGATGCGTAATGATGCGTCGTAATTATCATAAAGTTTTTAATTTATACGAGGTTTTAGGTTACATTCCCGGTCCGATAAACATTTTAATGTTAAATTTAGGTTCAGTTTTAGTGACTATGTAGTTTTTGTTTGAGTGTTATACCCCAATATACCAAAATATCTATAATGCCTACGTATGTTATACCCAGATTAATTTTATAGAATAGAGCAAGCGACTTGGCTACGAGAGGCTACGACATGAATATGATATATGAATGAATGTGAATAGTGCAGTAGGTACGAGTTTATTACGTTTTCGAAAAACTATGACATTTTGGCTTTCATTTTGGCTCAGTTGTAACTCAATTGAAGGTACATCTAAAACCAAAAATTAAACGTGAAATATACTTAGCAACGTACGGCCGAAAATGTAAACGATGATGGGTTTTAGAAAACGTAATAAACTCGTACTAAGGGCAGAGGTCAGGCGTTTATTATTATATTTAAAATAGAGAGAGTTACTTTCTTAGTTTTATAAAGAAATCTTTGTAATTATTGTCAAATGAGCTATGAAAAGTACTGATATGTAAAGTTTTACATGGGCGTCGTCAGACGTTGAGCCAGAAGGGGGATGAGTATATGGAACATTGGTTTTTCCTTAACATTATACGTAGACATTCAATGTATAACTATATAATGTATGCACCCCTGTCCCCCATTGGCAACGGCCATGTTTCATAACTAAGCTAGTTTTAAACGTCAATAGCATTATCTATAATTGTTCTAAGGTTGACAGCATAAACGGATGGTAATTATTAACTGATGTGTGAAGTGGTTATAATACAAATAACACGAGTGACCAACCTCGTTTGCCGACGTTTTGCAGGAAGAGCCGGTTGGCGACAGCTTGTCGCTGGTTGGCTTCGCGCATCTGCTTGCGGGCCACCTCGAGCAGCAGCCGCTGACGCAGCACCTCCATGGGGTTGTTGATGGACAGCGACGGCATCTTGCGCTTCGGCCGCGCGCGCACCTCGCTCAGCTTCTGTACCAACGCTTACTTCAGATATTTGATCAATCTTACTCTAAGTTTTGTATAAAACTCAGGACTTGGGTTGTCACAACACAGGGATGGTAAACACAAACACAAAGATAATTTCAAAACTTTGTAAATTTACATAAAACTTTTGATACCTTAATAAACATAATAGCTGTATTATATAACAGATCATAAATACATAAATAGGAGTGTGATGTTATATCATAAATATATGAACGAAAAAATCTTTAAATGCTCACGGAAGTCAGAAATTATTTTAGAGTTTAATGAAAACACGCAATATCTGCTTTTTATTGGTATTTTCTGACCCTGTAACATATTGGTTCCCTTTTTGTTTGAAAGTAATGAAGATTAATGCACGTAAAATAAAAATTAAGAACGGTCAATAAGTTGCGATACCATGAATAAATTAATGTACCTTGTATACAACATAATTATGTATATAAATACGAATATAATTTATTCATAGCAATACATTCGGATATAGATATGGCTAATTAACTATACAATGAGGGCAAAGATTTCATCGGGTTAAAATACTGACGCGTGTAAACGTAAGCGTTACGTCGATTAGATTTGCAAATTTCATAACTGTCGCTTGATTTCGATATGTTTTAGACCATTATCTGATAACCTTATCGACGATCACTGCACTCTACATTATTGATAAAGTTTATTGACAAATATATCAGAGAGTTTGTAACCGGGAATAAATGATATATGAAGTGTGGAAAGGAAATCTTTCACCCCGCCGTATCAGATATTGCCAAAGTTATTAATTATTACACTCGTGACGGCACATACACTCGCCGAGATATTTATTTTCATAAGGGACTTGTTCTATCGACTATTAACGAGAAGCGTGCTCAGCGTTCAAATATTGTGTATTTGAATAGATGCTAATATGTATTCTTTCTTTATTAGTTAAAAAACTCACGATTTATGCATTAGCATATTTTGCTCAATTTGCTATTAGAACGTCCTTCACTGGGAAAACGTTACTTTATGCGATGAAAGGAGAAAACATACGTGCAGCTACTTAAGGTTTTTGGTATCTTTCATCTTATTTGTACATTTTATACAGACGAGGAATCGTACCTGAGATAGATTAATGATGCGTTTTAATCACCTGCCCTTGTCACACATTTCAAACTATAATACACCAAGTCTGGTGTTAAAGCATAAATATGTGTAAAAACATATACATTAAATTTGACGTTTTTCGTCAAATTTAAATTTTTACTAAGGATCTTTTTGTTGTTACGTACGGGAGCCTCACGCCTGTGTGCAAATTTACCAGATGCAGTATTTTCGCGTGTCTAGGATGTGACTTGCTTGACAAGAAAAGTATGTATGAAACGATATAATGAAAGAGGCACGCATGTAACTATTAAGTAGTAGGTACTCGTATTGTATCTATCAAGGTAACCTTAGTTTGGTAGAACAAGTTTATATAAAGCAGCTGGTGAATATCACCGCGCAGTGAAATGGTTTGGAACAAATATTCAATTACATAATTATTGACATTTACTGCTGGAATATTGGAATATGATGATCCCAAGAATGTTTAGGATATAACAACGATAATTATATGATATCGATATAATATCGATATCGATATAATTATAAAATATGTTAGAAGTGGGCATTAGAGATAGTAACTTTATTATTACAAAGTCTATTTATAAATACGTGTACGATCACAGATTTCGTAAGTAAGGGTTTCAATAATTTATTTATTACACTTCATTAACAACTTAATTTCATAAGGAAATATATTTTAATAACAATATCTAACTATTAAAATCTGACTATTAAAGGCATACAAATTTATTAACACAATTATATATTTGTTGCCATAAATATCTCGCCGACGGTGCTACCTGTCATTACAAGGTTTCTCATCTTTTGTTCTTGCGATCGTGGTAATAAATTGAGACTAGGGTTAATTTATATCGAAACAATAAGAAAATAATAACATAATAATTTCTGGGTTTACCTTAACTATGAACCATGAGCGTATGTAATTTGTAAATATGTAATATAATAAATTTGTTTCCTTGTACAGTAAGTTATTTATTTCCGATTGTGCTAATTATAATTCTAAACGAGCAAGTTATTATATCAATGTATATGTATAATATTAATTTTCATTTAATAAATTTTTAATTTACACACTTCGTATTTATTAATAAAATAGTTGATCGAGTAAATATTATATATTTACTCGTAATTTAATAATAATATTTATTAATAAGGGGGGATTATATGTCATGCAGTCAATAAAACTAATAATTAATTTAACGACGTTTATTGCACGTTCTACAAGTTTCACTAGGTTATAACTAAAGTCTACAGGATTAAATATTTTAATACTAAGTCACAGTAAGTTCCCAGTTGTAGGGTTAACAATGATAGGTACTACAAAGGCATTGAGATAAGCAATATCAAAGTATTCGTTTCGAAGTTTACGTCTAAAATTCTATTCTACATTTTCTATATCTACTTAGTATCGCTATTTCTCTACAACAAAGTCTTCAACTTTATAGCATGGAGATACATATAAAGCGTACATCATTTAGAGGCTTAAATTGAAGTAATAGCAATTAGACTTGAGTTTCAGGAAATAGAAGAAAACTAGCATCGCATTAGAGATTGTTTAAAAGTATTTTCCGCTGTCGACGGGCGGACTCCATAGGAAACCTGCAAATATGAAAGACGTCGTTAATATTATGATTTTGTTAAAAATTGCCGCAAACATTATTTACATCACGTAATTGTAAATGTACGTACGTACTGTAAGTGCTCTAGAACTTATTTTAAATGGTTATTAATCAACTTTTTTATATTTATAAGTATGGAATTTATGTTACTTATCAAAGCAAAGACTACAAAAACATTTAAATAATTAATAAATATATAAACATTCATTTATTAGTTCAACAAAACAATTAGGCTATTTCGTTGAGAAAACTATATGGGTATGCGTCTATCAAAACAATTGTAATAAAAAGCTTTAGTTTTAAGAAACCACTCTTAGATGAACTACATTCTATTGAAATTATCTCATTGACTCTGTTATACAGATGTCCAAAACCCGTAATAAAGTTAAAGCAATAAAACGCAGTCGTTGACATCCACAAATGGAACACAAAGGACCTAAATGGAGAAATAAGAAACAGTGCAGTAAGAGAAAGAGACAAAATAAACTAGTGACGTACCTCGTTTGCCGATATCGTTGAGGAAGTTTCGATTCGCGGCCGCTCGGAGCGCCTGGACCTTGCGTTCCTTCTCCAGGCTGAGTTTCTGACGCAACACCGACATCGGCAGGTCGATGGACAGCGACGGCATGCGCCGCTTCACCCGCCCATCGCCACCCTTTACCCCATATCACACTCATATATAGGAAGTTGTATCACTGGTGAACCTATTTCTGGTCTTGCAAATTGCACAAACTCTTTTATGAAGGCTACATCTACGATGCTCGAAATAAAGGCACATCACTACTTGTCTGAAACTTTGTTGCTAACGTGGAGTAAGAGTCATTTATATAGAAAATCAATGTCTACATACAGGACTTCTACTTGAATTTGTACGTCATACATAGAGTATGACATATTTTATAATAATTTATTGCATTTCTGAGATTCTTACTTTAGTTTTGCTGCTAGATAGAATATTTTCAAGAGTTACGACAAGTACGACCATTGATTCTTGTTATTAAAATAGAGTAACTTTTTATTGGCTTAAATTTGACGAACTCGTATGTACTTGTTTTAAAACTTTAATTAATATGAAATTTAACAATATTTGAGCGACAGAGCAATGATAGCCGAATGGTTGAAACTCGTCCTCTCAATCGAGGGTACCGAGGTTCGAATCCCAGGCACGCATCACTGATTTTTCTAAAATTATGTGCGTATTAGAA
>DWTU01003080.1:0-10759 GCA_018251515.1 Cecropterus confusis
CCTTGTAATGTTGACTACTATTATTGAAATATTAAATTGTATCTAAATTACATATTTATATTCATAAATTTGTAGGTGTTTTAATATAATACCGGAAAGTGGCGTTTTTGTGATGTTATATACATAATAAACCAATTTATTCTTACAATTCCGGAGTAAAAGTAACATAACAAATGTTGCAAGGCATAAGTCTGTTAGGATAAATCCAAATACCACTAGGTAAAGCTTTCATTTCATTATGACTAGGTTAAAGTAAATTACTCAAAAACTACTGTATACTAAAATCCAAATAACGTTTACGAGACTACAAGCAAATGGAAAGATATTATTTTAAGTAATAAATCTCAGAGTAAAAATAAAAAAGCACTTTGAAAGTTAGTAAAGTGAGGCTTTATCTGTATCAAAATGGCTACCTCGACTACGTTTATCGTGAATCTTGAAGGCTTTGTTTGTAATTATCTTTTTTATTGCGTGACATATATCAACCTGATGTAGCTTTTACAGATATTACTAAGTGATACTTTAACATCAGTTTGATCAAAATCGTATTGTAAATCACAATTGCTAATCTTATTAGACAATAAACCTTAACAATAAAAATTGACGACCTACGTGATGGAGCGGTCACCATACCGGTCTGATACGCAGTAGGTACCGGGTTCAATCCCCGGCCAGACAGACCTCTGAATGATGAGTTTAGATTTCTGTTCTTGGTCTGGGAGTTTGACACACAAAGACACCAAAGACGTCTTTGTGTGTCCATAGCACTCACGACACAGGAGAAAATCCTACTGTGGGGCTATGAGTGTAGAAAGCGTTTGTTTTATGTTAATAAAGACGACAGTTTGTGAGGCTGGAAGTTACTCTTTCACGCAGCAACTACTCGTTGGATTTGGATGAAATTTCGCACACAAGATACTTAATGATACATACCTAGAGAACCTTGATAAGTGTGAAGCAAGTCGCGGGAATATATTTTTTATAGTATGGAAGTAGCAAACGAGCATGCAGCCCACATGATGGTAAATGGCAACTGACGGCCAGATTACAGATGTCCAATCTGTAATCAACCCTAGGTAAGATCAAAGTCTCGCCTGAGGCTAGTCACAGATGCTACCGATGAAGACTAAGATGGAATGCCTCAGAAAAGTCTATACCATACTCTTCAAACCAGTACACAACAGCGCAAAATGCTGCTGTAATTAGGCAGAAATTGGTGTGGCGGTGGTGCTTCCGAAGTCGAACCACAAAAAGTTCTACCACCTTCAAATGTGTTAGTGAATATGTTAGTAATATAAAATTTTGACTTCGTTATTGCGTCTCTGTCAATATCAACATATTATTATTTCATTGTCAGTCAACGATCTTCTCTCAGATGAAAGGAATTTAGGCCATAGTACATCATAGTGGTTAGCCAATTGGTAGGTGCGACACACCTTTAAGAACTTTTCTTTTTACCGAACTGCCTTGCTTGTATTTTTCTTTTTGTTTTTATAATGAAAAATAAATTCTATTTTGCATATTTCTAAAATCATATTTAAACATCAGATCATCAGATTAAGAGGCCGATGTTTAAACCACTAGGCAATTAGTATGTAATATAGTATTACTAAAAATAAAAATAGCTATATTTGGACAGCAAAGTTGCATGGTCACTGAGAATTAAGATGGGACACCTGCGCCTGAAGCGCTGGGCAAAAATGGGTGAGGTTGGAGCTTCATACGACTAGTGGCTCAACCGCGACAGCCACAACCGTACATATTTCTGTATGTATGGATAAGCTCTGTACAATGCACTCGAGCCATAAAATAAAAAAAAAAATACAGAGTGCTGGGTTCTTTTTATGTCTAAAAGATAGTTAGCAATATGATGCGTTCCGACTGACTATTGACCCTATTGACCCTTTCTACACTCATAGCCCCACAGTAGGATTTTCTCCTGTGTCGTGGGTGCCATGGACACACAAAGACGAATACACAAACACCCAGACCCAGAACAGAAATCTAAATTCATCATTCAGATGTCTGTCTGGCCGGGGATCGAACCCGGAACCCACTGCGTGTCAGACCGGCATGGTCACCACTCCGCCACGCGGGTCGTCAAGAGGGTCAGAAGGAGGGTGAAATAAAAAAATGTAATAATGAATTGATATATGTTGCAGTGGTACTTTAAAAGCAGAATTAAGAAAAAACTATAAAGATAAAAGAAATATATTAATATCAGTTAAGTGTATAGACTTAACTGATATTAATATCAATAATTACATATAAATATCACTCGTATTAGTATCAGATAGCTAAGATTTCTGTTGGCAATAAAGAACTTTGAAAGAATCTAACTAAACCGTATATAATTGTATCCGCAGGTAAGCTTTGAACAGAGCTAAAGCGTGGTCTCAATAAAATAGCTACACACGGCTCGGTAAATTTCTCGAGCGCTGTAAAAACGTAGAAAGTAAATCAGCCATTTCAATCGACTGTGATTCGCCCTGTGCCTGTTTCGTGTCCGTCGGCCCTCGGCCGGGGAATTTGAAAGTCACGATACAACGTCGTGACTACTACGTAATAGATAAATCGTTGAGGAAATCGTCAAATTGGAAGTGAATTGAAAGTTTCCTTTTCCGCTTATTCCCAAACACAAAGCAGACCGATTTTACATTATTGACGTTCTGATTTTTTTTAGAAAAAAACTACCTAAAAATAATGCCTTATACTTAATGTCTCTTAAAGTACTTTTATTAATTCTGTTCGTCTGGTATTAAATCACCACTGGCATCGCTGGATAGCTAAACTACATAGAAAAAGAACCTGTCATTTACGTTTCCTAGGAATTCATAGAAATTCGATGAAATTATTCACAATAAAACCATGCAGGTTGCAATGTCGAGTCGACTTTATTGCTTTGTATTAAGTAAGTGTCAGTAGTGAGAAAATGTCTATGGAAAATCAGTTTTAGTTTTTAATAAAGGTCTGATACGTTCAAATACATTATGCCTACGTGCGTATATTTTCATCTTTAGATACAAAAATAAGCTTAGAATTACAGTTATAGTCATTTACAACAACTACAATGAATTGATTTATTTCTAAAATCAATGTTATATATGAAATAAGTATAATAATAAAATTTAACTTTAATAAATTCAATCAATTAATAATATAATTAATTTCCAGAATGAAAATTAAAATACCATAATGTTGTCGTTATTAGATCGTCACGGTGTCGTCCCGCGAGCAATAAAATGCTAACCGCCCTACTCATATTTCGCTGTGGCTTGCAACTTACGTATTGCACTGGGCATTTCAGAACAACTTACAGTGTACACGGATCACATATCTGTTTCCATCGCAATAGAGGTTATTATCGCATAAAGTTTCCATCTGTAACTTTGTTACTCCCAAGAATTTAAGTTTAAAAGTTGCCGGCCTGTTAGCTCGACGTTTCTTTGCGTTACGTTACCTTTTAGTTATTGAACGGCGTGTTTTATTTCTGAAAGAAGTTTAAAAGACTTAATAGCTTGTGGGAAACGTTTACTGTTGAATATGAGCGGATATATTGATCAAATACTTTATGAAGTGAAAAAGAAATGAATAAAATACAGTACTGCTTTTATACTCAAAGCACTAGTAGGATTCTGTGAAGTTGGTTCTGTATAGAGTAGAAAAATATACTAATATAAGACTTTAAAATATAAATCGGAATTTAAGTTTAATTTACCTAATCGCACTATGTAGCAGATCAATATAGCCGCAGAACACGTGTTTCACACACAAAAACACACACACGCACACACACACACATACACACACACGCACGCACACACGCAAACACGCACTATTTGTAAAGAAATTATACGCCCGTTTCTTAATTATAATATACAATAACTTTTGAATATAACTATACACAATACAAATTGACTTTTTAATGTAGGTTTTGTAATTAATGTAAAAAATTAAGTGATTGCGTATCTCAGAATGAGAAATAGAATTTGAAACCACTAGCCTATAAGTTTTTATTAAAAAATCAATCTTAGTATCTAGATTTACAATTATTACAAAACCGACATACCTGAGATTTAAAAAAAAATAAACGTGTCAATTAGTTAACCTCTTTATTTTGGGAATTCGTTTAAAAAAAATATACAACTTCTCGAAATTGGCACTAAGCCAACGTTGTGGTCCATAATCTAATTTTACTTTGAGAGAAAATACTTGCCCAACAGCAGGACAATAAGGAGTTGATGACAAAGTGAATTTGGAAAAAAAAAAGCAAAAAAATAAAAACCGACTTCTATGCCAAAAATAAATAAAAAATAATTTAAAGATATGTTGATCTCTTACATACACAGTACAAAGTAAATAGTTCCATAGTCGGCGCTTCATTATATCATTTCATCCTAGATACGTAATGTTCATTTAATGTTTCATGAGAATCGGATTGGTAGAAGATGAGTTATTTGTCTATTTATCACGCATAAATGTAAATCTAAGACTTATGTGGTTTTTACATGGATGCCTTTGTTAGAATTGATGCAAATTAAAAATCCACAACTCTACGGGAAGTACCAGCTTTCAAATAAAAATTAATTGTCAAATTGTCAAAATTAGTTCACCCAGTCGAAAGTATCGAAGGGTCACACATAAAAATAAATAGTTGAATTGAGAAGATTTTTAAAGTCAGTTAAAAAAATCATATAGACACTCATAGTACTATAGAATTTGTTTATTTGTAAATTTACCAACGATTATTACATTTAAATATAACATAGTATCATATTATCTAAACGTTTTGCAAAAAATGAACGATCTCTTACAGGTGAATATCGATGCCATAGTAATTAAAAAAAAACTAACTTAACATTCGTTTCACATCTATTTACAATAATTCCAGATTAAAATCCATATGCCCCCTCCCTGCCTCCCCTCAGCAGTAGCAGCACAGCACAAGCTGTTAGCTAACAATAAGCACATTACCGCATCGGATTGCATGCCCGCATTTGCATATGCAAAATGCATGCAATTGACTTTTAGATGCATTTTGCATATTTTAATACTTTTCGCTCATTCTCGCCGGTGTCCTGCAAAAAAGCGATAATTTGATTGGTTGCTTCAGCTTTTATTTTAGTCATAATAATTGCATTCGAGTATGACAGTTTTCTATAGAAAATTATAGAATGAATGTAAAAAAACGCTTCATATCATTTACACACTTTCTACATTCACAGCCCCACACTAGGATTTACTACGTGGTACTACTATGCCGTGGGTGTCGTGTACTAGCGTCACTAACGAAGACGAATACACAAACACCTAGACCCAAAGCAGAAATCTAAATACATCATTGAGATATATGTCTGGCAGGGGATCGAACCCGCAACTCACTGCGTGTCAGGCCGATATGGGGACCGCTCCGCCACGCGGGTCGTCAAATTCTTTGTTTAAAAGAAACTTGTATATAAAATACAGCTTTTTGTTAAATTTCTATTACGATCCGATTACGATACGCTACGCTATTACGATAGACATTTGTAACTTGCAATTATAGTAATTCTCGTAATAAAAGCTTTCTACACTCATGGCACCCTACACTAACATCTTGTTGGTTCTCCTGTATCTGTATCGTGCCATGAACAGACATTAAGACAAATACACAAACACTCAGACATAGAAGGGAAATCAAAATGCATCAGTCAATTCATCAAGTCATGCAATCTGGCTAGTCGAACCCAGAATCCATTGCGTGTCACAACGGTCTTGTGACGGCTCCTCCACGGATTCATGTTACAGGGTTTCATACCGGATTAAAAGATCGGAAAAGTAAAACTTCCTTACTACCCTTCGACGCGCTTCACTATAGCTGTAATACATAAAATGTATTGCACAAAAAAAATGAAATACAAGTTATTGGCATAACTTAAAAATCATCCGGTATTTATAAATTGTTACCACATCTCTAACTGCTTCAAACTTGGAACAGTAACTCAATACAACGATCCAATCCCGACTAACCGACGAATACAGAAGAGTTTACAGTGAAAGAATAGAATTGTTTGAAAATAGGCACTCTCCGTATTAACAATTCATCAATAATGCTATACTCTTCAAGTCAAGATGACTTTCTATTCGCTATTATCCTATAATTCAAATGTTCTAATATAATCGTTCTAAAAAAGAAATACATATCGAAGACTTATATTATTTTAAACTTCAATTATATAATTATAAAAAACATGGTTACGTGAATGGTTTCAAAGATGTGTGGAAAACATAATACATACAAAATACACATGTATATACAAATACACGTGTATGTTATTAGTATCATAACTAAAACAAGCTAATTGTCACATTATATCTTCTTAACTTTACTATTTTCATGTATTTTGCAAAAAAAAAACGATAATAAATAATTGTACTTAAATTTTAAATTAATTAAGATTGAATTGGATTAAATTAAACTACATTAAAATTGGAATGTTTGGAACTGATGAAAATAAATGTTTTAAATGAACAGTTTAACATTCAATTTACAACACATGTGTACGAAGTTATGCATATAGTTCTTTAATAATCACATCATGCGCGCTCAAAAAATAGTTCCAGAGGGAAAACCTTACGTAAATAAGCGCTCAGTGAGAAAACAGCTTTGTATAAATATTTCCGATGGCGTATTATTCCGCGGACACGTGTAATTTCCATAATATTACATTCCAACTGTTTTTTCACGTACCTCGTAGCACTCGTAGCCGTACGGGATAACCTACGGCGTAGCTGTCTACGGCGTACCGCAGATTTGGTTTAAAAACATGGTTAGCATAGTGATAGCAGTTAATGAATATGAGAATTAATGAAATGGGGCAGACGGCGGCGCTAGATATCATTATTTTGTGTAGAAAATACAAGTGATTATGTTATTTGAGAGCGGAGTCGGGTTTGCGTCTCTGAATGCATTTAATTTAGATATATGTAATGGAATGGCTCACTGAAATGTAAGTAATATTACAGTCATTCTTCATTATAATTTAATTTTCGTTTTATATTACTTTTCATTTCGTCTCTTGTCAAAATTTTAAAGCTATGATAATGAAACGTCACGTGTAACGTGATTTATGTTCTAATTTACACAACGCCATGCGTGCTGCGCTCCACGTAATATTGTACAGTCACAGCTTACCAACAATCATATATCATAAACATTGTTTCTATTTTATAGTTCTAGTTAAGTTACAAAAAACTTGAGTATAAAATAATCTATAACCATTTGATAATATTAATTTACAAATCTGGTTGCAACCATTTTTAAGTACCTTTCCTGTGACTTGTACTTTATATTCAACAGGCGATTGATGGAATAAGTTTTCAAACTACCCACAAGGTTCACAAAGAAATAAAACGAGTATAGTTCGGCCGGGGAAGTACCACCACACCACACACACCACCTTTTCGGAACGTGAAGCAGTTCTTGCATTTTTGCGTAGTGGTCGTGTGGTTGCCAGCTGACTTCCAAATGAGGCGATTATCTCAGCGCTTGAATGTTGCAACGCATCTTTGTTATTTCAGATTCATTTCAGATAGAACCCCCGTTCTATATGAAGTTGCTTACGGTTATCCATTAACGGCAGTGACCACTAACGTATACACTAACTAAATCAGGTGTAGCGTACGCTACCTCTATGAGCTGCAAGCAGAGACTAGAGTCCAATAATGGTATATTAGGTATAGATCTCCTGCCAGGAGAGTTGATCATGCCTGGGGAACGACCGTGCTTCAACGGTCTCAGTTCAGATCTTGTATATTATTTTATACTATATATTTGACGACTCGCGTGGCGAAGCGGTCATCATACAAGACTGACACCCAGTGAGTTCCGGGATCAATCACCGACCAGACAGACACCTGAATGATGTGTTTACATTCTGTTCTGGGTTTAGGTGTTTGTGTATTCGTCCATTTTTGTGTGCTGATAACAAGATTTTCTCCTATATTTATACAGGCGACAACCTTGTTATGGGGCTATGAGTGTAGAAATCGTTTTTTGTATATATGCAAGATATTGGAAAAACTTCGATAGTGTCATTCAGAATGCAGGTGCGCCATCTCTTGATGAGTTGCGAGAGGCACAGTACAAAACATGTTGCAGTCTTTTTGTTATAATTTGGAAGAAGCAAACAATTATGCAGTCCACCTGATGACAAGTGGTCTGTGCCGCCCATAGTCATCTATAATCTACGCCACATAGAATTAGAGTCTGAGGACTCACTTAGAACGCTTCGGATAAGTATGTCTCCCTTACCACACCTTTTCACAGGTGGTAGAACCAGTGTAGGTCAAACGGGGTGGTACCACCGCCACACTTATTTCGGTGGAAGGGTGTGGTTGCTGGCTCACTTTTATGAGGCGTCCATCTTAGTCCTCGGTAGTAACGCACCTATGATCGACGCAAAGCAACGCATCTGTGATCGACTTTAGATAGAACCTCTATTCTATATGAAGTTGCTTACAGATGTCCATGGGCGGCAGTAACCACTTACCACCAGGTGCACTGCATGCTCATTTGCTACTTAAATCTGATAAAAAACCCTTCAAACCAGAACACACCTGCGTTTAACACTGCTATTATTAAATTAAAACAAATGTGGTGGTGGAACCTCCGAAGCTGAGCCACAAAGCTCTACCAACTTTAAAACAGATGTAGCAGTAGTGCTAAGGAGGTCAATAAAATATAATTTCACTAACAACTTCTATCAAGGAAGATCTGGTACCATCCTTCCGATAAACCCGTACATAGTTAGATTGTCTGCAACCAGGAACATTCCTGCGCCAAACTAACAAACAACCAAGTCAAACTCAGGGCAGATGGCAGAAGTTTGAAACAAACACCTTTGCAGCCGAGAAGCGATGCCGCACAAAGACGAACCACTTAATTGTTTGCTTTTGATATCACTTTCAATATAAATATATAACAAAATATTTACTAGGTATAACTACTTTTTCTTACTTTTAATTTTTACTACTCACCTCGGATTTTTCCATTGTTGTGGGTGCCATGCCATATACTCAAAGACGAATATATGTTTATCCATATACTCAGACCCAGAACAGAAATCTTAATTCGTCTTGCAGATATCTGGATCGAGGATCGAACCCGCAACCCATTGTTGTCGTAAATATCAGGATAAAAAGATTTTTAAGGTAAAGAAAACAACTGAGGAAATTGTAATTACACGAGGCATTCGTACGCATTCATACTTAAGCCTCAGGAGTAGCAACGCCGTCTCTGTAGTTCCGGGATCAGAATAGGGCTACGGTATCTCCTGACTGTCGTAAAAGCAACTAAAAGGGGGCTTCCGGATTCGCGGGTGACAAGGGAGGGAGCTAGAAGCGACAGACAGTCGACTCCGGGGAAGACGGCGGTATGTGTCGCTTGCCGTCACCCTTTCACCTGGGAGGAGCCCGCGCAACGCGTTCAGAGGTCTCCGGCTGCGTTCCTTCGGAGATCTCGAGATCCATTTCGTAGTGCCGGGGACGGAGACCGAAGGAGTTTCAGTCCGGTATAAATCCTACATTACCCGGCAACGGTCCCACGGCGTCTGTTATCTTTTGAAGGTTCCCCCTTGAAAACAGAAAAAAATAGTAGTTATGTCTTATATGACTGTAATCCCATCTAGGGAATTTATAGATCACCACCGGCTAATACAATAGATAGCTGCTACTTACAATTAGGTAGACTATATGCTCGTTTGCTACTCTCAAATAATAAAAATACAACAGTAAGTTTCGCATATATTTTTTACGTAGTTTTAACATTTCTAATATTATTAATTTTCAGTCCTTTTTTTTGGAAAAATGTGCGATGTACAAACTGTACATAATATAAACGGATACATTTTTATTGTAAAAATACATATATTATATAGTAACTCATTACTGTTGTTAAGTAGAGACGAGTAGAAAATTCAAAAACAAATTACTTTAAAATGCTATCAAGCACGACTCAAAAAACTTTTTCAAAACACTTCATCGTTCTAAAGCTCAAGATTAACGGTCGAAGGGCCTCAAAAGTGAGTGCTTAAAACTTACATTGTAGAAAAAACTAGTCACCATTAAGGTAAGCACTTTAGTTTCGAACCAGGTAACTTTAAACAAATTTCGACTTTATTCTCAATGCCATAAGGATTGCAACATATTCACGCACTAACTAGAGCTTACATACTTCGTTAAGGGCGTGTTAAGTGTGATTTTGAGCCCTAAAGCTTAGACATATGGAGTATTTTACAGTCCTAGTGTGCAAGTGTAGGATCACACATGGCAGGTCGTTAGGGCGGCCCGCAGAGCGTGAACATGATGTGCGCACTTCCATTGTACACACGGCACGAGATTATGTGATAAAGTATGTCTGTTTATTAGTCTGTTTATCGGTCTGAAATTAGTCTGTGTGCTCATCTCACTTGTGTGTGCGTACTAAGTTACTATTTATGTGCCTACCACAAATTATCGCCATCGCCCAAGGTTGACTGGCAGAGAATACCCTTAGGCATTAAGTTCTCCCTTGTAACCCACAGTTTAAGGTGTTTTTTAAGGCGTAAGTTTAAGGCGTGAATACTGGCGTATTGGTACCAATATATTGGTCTGTAATAATGTATACAAAGTACCTCTTTGCTTATATTATTACAGACGAATATGATCTAATCAGAAAGATACCACTTATTTGTAGCGTAATCGTTCTTGCTTTTGGGTAGTGAGGTGGCTATCGGCTCAC
>DWTU01003081.1:0-10759 GCA_018251515.1 Cecropterus confusis
CGTTGCTACCTCTGAGGACTAAGATGGAATGCCTCGGAAAAGTATATCTCCCTTACCACACCCTTCAGACCAGAATATAACAGATAACACTGGTGTTATTAGCAGAAATAGGTGTGGCGGTGGTGCTTCTGGAGTCGAACCACAATGAGTTCTACCACCTTCAAAAGAATTATACTGGTTATGGTTATTTATTCTGCCTTCCTTAGTTCACTTAAAAATTACAAAAAACGAGATTTTACGTACAAAATTTGTCACTTCTGTCCTTAAAATAACTAAAAAAGAACACGAATATTTTTACTTATCTACCGTATGTTTACTTTTCTCAAAAAAAAAAAAAATATGAAATGTGGAAGGATGAGGATGTACAACTGTTAAATATTCGATTCCTATCTATTTCATTTGAAAGACGTAAGAGATAACTCAGTAAGAAGTTATTTTTGTGTCCGTATTTAAACATTTTTTGTAACTAAAGCTTTCAAATTGCTCAAGGCTAGCAATAAGTTAGTGATAACTAATGATTCAATTTTATACAAGGCTTCGTAGCTTCCATCGCATCGTCAACTTTTACCGCGTTTTCAAACAATTTTATCTCAAAAGGACCCGCAAAAATTTATATTTATCGAACGCTTGTTTTGGTACTATACATTGTATTTAAGGACCCGTCATATTTTTTCTAAGCATTAAACGCTTAAAATCTTAAATTTGCCGAAACGAACTTTGTTTTACAATTCGTATGGGGAGCTTTATATAAGAAAAATATAAAAAAGCTTTGCATGCATGCATTACCATAAAAACTTCCGAACTCGTTGCAGGCCAGTACCACCTGCAACTGACTCAAAGCGTTCCAGCCGCTCGTCTAACGCGTCTTCCAGCTGTTCGAGCAGTTCGCATTCCAGCGGTTACGGAACAGATGTACACCGCACTTCCCAAGAGGAACCGTTCTTTGATAGGAGGTGAGGTCACCTTAGAGATGAATCCGGAGATGCACGCAAAGTCCTTCATCTAGATTTAACTGGTTTGGTAAAGGCAGGTCTTTCATCAGGCTAGATGATCACACTTGGTGAGCAAGCGTACTTCGATATTTTCAGTTCGGAGTTTGTATGTATGCTAGCTATTTATGAAATTTTGTTAGCGTGATTCAAAATATTTGTGACGTCATTTCATGACGAGTTCAAAAGAACTGCCACAATAGATTCAGCCACAGTAGATCTTTCCCTATGCTCCTTTGGTCTCCTCCTGTGTAGGACCTGTGCTCCATAAATTAAGTTTTCATTCTACATAGTTATTTGATCTTACACGATTTGTTCGCTAGACAGGCACTTAAAATTAAACTTAGATGTTGCATTACTTTGATAAAATAATTTATTCTCAATTTTGAGTTTATCTTTGTGTACTAATCTCAGTGGAATACTTCATTCTAATAGTAACTAGAGTATTGCCAGTTAATATTTGCACACTCATCATTATTTAAATCTTTCATAGTAGTATTTACACCAGATATTTAGTTTTACTTACAATCTTAATAGTTTAAGAGACAGAAGTCACATTTTTTGTAACATCTTTATCACATACATGTTTAGAATTTTAAACAACGTAGTTTCAAAATGTTTCACAAACGACAAGCCAATTACCAGTACCATTCACATCTTAATCCATGTAAGAGTCAGTTGAAATTTGAAGGAAAATCATGTAAGGAAACCTACACACCTGATTGTTCTTCATTAAGTTGTTTAGTTACTCATCCCAATCTGCTTTATTTCTTAAGATGTAATAAAGCATATCGTTTTGAGACTAGATACGTGCTAAGGAAAGAATGGAATTAAGGAAGACGGTAATGGCTTTTGATATAAAACGTTCTCATCAAATGAAGGTTACTTTAATAATTTCCATTTTTCCATAGCGAATCTGAATGCCGCCTGTTTAAGCCTGAATTTTGGGAGGAGACCGAGCAAGATGACAGCAGTGCTTGCAGTGACGGGTCACTGACAGACTTCACGTTCGATGATGAGGGCAAATGGCACTGCCCTCCCAAATCAGTGTGGAAGGCTACTGTTGAGGTAAGTGTTGTTCTAGATGATTCACTCGGTTTTGAAGACCCTTGGTACTCTGGACCATATTATTTTCCGAGGGATAATATATTCCAGATAGACATACTGTACTGATGAAATGTGATTACTGTTCTACTTGTATTTGTATATCTTCTCAACTGTGCTTGGGTTCAGCGCACACACATGACCCTTAATTAAATGTATATTATACGTATTTGTCTCGTATGTACACAAAATACGCTGTATATACGGGAAATCTTATGTGCTTGTGTTATTTTTCAGTATTTTTACTCTAATTCTACTACAATTGTAAAAAAGATAAACGATATAATATATACAGCGGAGCTCTGGTTTTAGATTTCAACAAACACTTCGAACTCTTTACAGTAATTTCTAAATATTCTAAAGCTATAACAAATGTTGGCAATTACACCAAAACATTACCAAGGATGTTTACTTTGGCTGTGTAGCTGAGTTGTTTATGACTTTATTCATATTATCTGAGTTTAGTTCTCTTGTTTTGAGGTTGTTAATTATTTGAATTTAATTCTATTCAAAGTGTCATCAAGTATATCTAAAATAGATCTATGTTTATGGCTTATCTCTCCATGAGATAAATAGTTATTTTGCTTTTCATGCCCTTATTCTTGTCCTTGACTCTTAGCGTGCGGAAGAGACGTTATTTTAAATCACGTAAAGGTACAATTATGACATACATTTCTACGTCGTAGCTACCTATACTGGATGAGTGGCATACTTCGATTCCAACTTAAGTCCTATCAACTGAGAATCATCATAACCGCATTGATACCTAGAGCAACCTTAGGGTTGATTTTAGATTTATCTTTCCCAACTTGTATTTAAAATTGATCCCTTAACAATAGCTCAACAGTGTGTCTCATAAAAATTATGAAAGGTGGTAAAACTTGGTAAGTTCTGGTCCAACACAACGTTGCAACTTAATTTACGAGAGGCAACGTATCTATCGCTGACTTCAATAGATCTCTAATCTCAGCTGGGGTCGATTAATGACATCAATTAGTGGCAATGACCACTACTACACCACTACTATCAGATGGACAGCATGCTTGGATGCTACTTCTTTATTATTAAAAAAATATGTATTTATACAGCTTTTATGAAATATTTTACCTTTCCAGGCCATACACGAATACAACATGGTGAGACCAGGCGATAAGGTCCTGGTATGCTTGTCCGGGCACAGAGACTCCATCGCGTTGTTGCACACCATGCATCAGTACCAGTTCTACTCGAGGGCGAAGGGAATACATTTTAGCATTGGTAAGAAACTCGTTGTTACTAATGTTACTAATTTAAAAAATATCATAAAAGGCACCAAAAAGCAAATAAGCGGTTTTTTTTTAATTTTGCTGGAACTTTGGGAATTAGGACGGTATAAATAGGGTTATTTACAACAGGCGATCCATTGCTGACTTCTCTGGTATTGAGAATGTCCATCGACGGGGGTTTCTTTCCATCAAATGGCCCGTTTGCACTATGCACTGGGTTTAGATGAAGAAGTGAATATTTTTTATTAATAAGTCGGCTCTAAGCCATACACACAAACATTTGTCAAGATGGTAATACTTTTGAAGGGTGTATTGGAGGAAAATTTACATATTGCATTTCCGCTGAATCTTCATTGTCTTATTGTATTGTTCTCCTCCAAAACGATTTGTATTCCCTGCTTAACTTTCTTATTAGTTCTTATTAGACTTCATGCTTCTTCAATTTCATTAAAAACTTTTTTCGTGCGTATATCATCTTAACTTCACTCCATTTCAAATTTTTTCAATTCTTAATTTTCAGGTGCTTTATTTGTCCACGAGCCCAAATCAGACGTGGATCCTCTGCACCTGATGGCCTACTGCCGAACTCTCGGCATCAAATTCATTTATCAAGACAAATTAGACGACGAAGAAACTCAAAGTAAGAACATGGTAGCAACTACATATTTTTAGAGATTTTTTAAGTCTTTGGTCTAGATCACGGATAGATTCAATTTTGCCCAGAGTTTTAGCACCTTAATTTTGGAAGTACTAAACAGTGTGATGAGGTGGTACCTGTTCGACCCTCGGCCAAATATCTGAAAAACTAATTTAGACTTTGTTCTGAGTTTAAGTGCTTCTGTATCACTGTAATAAATGTGAACACAGCGTGTTCATCTATACTATGCGTGACATGTACGTCACGTGACACGAATGTCGTCACATAAGTCGGAATCCTATCGTTGTTCTCTTATTGTAATATGCTCTTAAAATTGTTTTCTATAGAATATATCAGAAATCGAATGTTCAACTTGTAAATAACATTGTCTTTAATACTATGTTCTACTTAACTTTTTCCATTTTTATCCTCTGCTTTAATTCTCTTCTAGAATTTCTTACTATTTAAACTCATCTACCATATTCTACCCTACTGATTTCTAATAATTTACGTTTCTTTATCTTTCCTTAAGGACGTAACAGCGCAACCAAGTCATCGGAGCTCCACCGCTGGTCGTCCCACGCGGTGCGTCGCCGGGTATACTCAGCTGCTGCGGCACACGGCTATGGAGTTGCTGCGGTGGCGCAGAGCCTGGACCGCGCGGCTGCTGCCTTCCTCGCTGCTGCTCTGTATGGTGGCGGGTTGCATAGTATCAAGGCGCATTATCGTGTTAGGTGGGTATCTTGAAATAAAAGGTATAGTATAGGTGTTGTGTGTCAGACCTGGACGGCAATATTATAGAGGGGCGATATGGCTTATATGGTACGTCGTAAATATATTAGTAATAATAATAGCGCCTATCAAAATCAACTTGGGCCTCAGGCGACAATATATTATTTAGATGCATTTTTTTTATTTTCGCCGATCAATTTCCCAGAGAGTTATGGTGTTCCTCGCTGCACGTTACGGTGGCTATAGTATCAAGCTATCAAGACGAATTATTGTGTTGAAACTAAAGGTGTTTTTAATTTCAAACGCTACCATAATTATTTCTTACAGAAGTTGTTAAGTATTGGGTTCTGGTTTGAGTTTTATAGTTGTACGTATACCAGGGGCTCCAATTTAGTCCTCAAGATAACGTAACCGTCGCCGCCCTCCGGAAGGGCCTTAATCTTATCCTCTATCAGTTAGAGGCCTATGGGCCAGCTCCTTTATTACTTCTATAATACATATAAAAATGAATCAAACTATAGTTGAAATTCATAAGCTATTTGGATTTGGTGGCTGATGTTCATTTACTTGCCAAGTATATCATAATTAATAATTTAATTTAAAATATTTTGCCATCAGAGACCACGACCTGCGCATAATACGCCCCTTCATCTACGTGCGCGCGCGATCGTTAGACGCGTTCGCGTGCTCCCGCGCGCTGCCCGAGTTCTGCGCCCGGGAGGAGGACAAGGAGGAGTCGCCGCCCGACAGCCCCGCCAGTGATCGCAGTGCGGGCGATGACGAGTGAGTCGTTTAAATTTTATTTTTTCATTAATCAGTCGTTTTATGCTAATGTCGTTTTGAAAAATAATCGCAAAATTCAAAATTCAACAATTTGTAGCTAAACATTCTTAAGCCTTATTTTCACAAAATTGCCATTACACATTTAATATAAGATAATATGCTTACTTAGACTATATATAGGTATATAAAGTATAGAAATATTAATATCACCTAATTTGTATAAAAAAGAACATTAAATTTTATAAGCTTCATTCAATTTGGTAACTTTCGGTGACATTGCCTTGTTAAATAGGTATGCTAATCCTTTGCACGTCCTTTATCACGTGCAGAGGATATAATAGGAGGATAGTAATGGTGCAATATATAAAATCGGTTAAAGATACAGTTTTGTGTTATTATACTTTTTACAATCGAAAACTCGGTGCACTAGGTCCACTGTGACAATGGTAAATATATAAGCAGCATGAAACAGAAACAGTTAAATTTAAAAATGGTTTTGGGCTTCAAAGTCTCAAAATAAACTTAATACATGTAATCTTCTGTAATAAACAGTTTGGAAGATTGAGAATGAATAATCAGGTAATAGGTTTTAGCAAAAAAGCTCGATTCTCAAGATATACTTAGGCATTTGAAAAACCGCATTTTACTATTTATCAGCGCCATCTATGACCAATGAGGACAACGCTGGCTAAAAATTAATTATAATCAAACGTAATTTGTTCTTTGTAGAAAAACTGCCCTCCTCGAGCATGCAGAACCATGTTCTTCGCACGACAGCGGAGGGCTGAATCCGCTGGAGGCCGCTCGAGCACTGCTGGAAGCTCAGGAGCGCCAACATTCTTACTTGTTCGCCAGTTTGAAGAACGCAATGCATCCGCTAATTAGTGCCAGGTACTATTGAGATTGTGATTATTATTGATGATTTTTTTTTATTTTGATGCCTAAATCTGACACCATCGCCATTTTTTTCTGCCGTATAATAACTTATTCGAGGACTTATATGAAGAAACACCTATTTAAGACATTCCGATTAAGTCCTTAGGAGTAGCAACGCATCTGTGGCCGACCTTGGGTAAGATCTTACCTGGGGTACACTACAGATGACGATAGGCGGCAGTTACCACTTACCATTACTGCATTTTTTTTATTGATTGGAGCAGCAAACGAGCATGTAGCCCACCTGATGTTAATTGGTAACTACCACCCATGGACATCTGCAAGCAACTTCATATTGAACAGGGGTCTTATCTGAAGACGATCACAGATGCGTTGCTACTCCCGAGGACTAAAATGGTCGCCTCATGTATACGTGAGCCGACAACCACACCCTTTCAAAGAAACGCAACAACTGCTTCACGCTACAAATAGGTGTGGCGGTGGTACCTCCTCGGTCGAACGACACTGGTTCTACCACCTGTAAAAATATACTTACTACTTCTGTGGATACTCATATACTTACTACTTCTGTGATAAGACGACTTACCTACTATATGTGATTGATTCGTTCCTGCTGATTACAGCCAGATACTATTAAGATAATGCCATACTGTGATTCCATTAGATGTCATTGATATGAACAATTTGTTAACAAACACCCACATATAGAATAGAAATCTAAATCGTTCGAACCTCTTTCTAGATTTGTTCTCTTATTTTATTTGACTGTTTGATCCGTATGTACATTTATTTAATCTGACAATATCTCATCGTATTACGGTTCGAAGTTATTTTTTATCGAAATACGATTAAATAAACCATTAAATTTCCGAACGTAAAGATAAAATAACGATATAAATACAATGCAATACGATATAATATAAATAGACTATAATTTAATATAAAATTATAATTTTACTTACCTTTACATATACGAATAAGTAAAACGGCAATTAACAATAAACAATGAAGTACTAATTCCATAGGCCATAAATTGAATATTTTTAAAAATGTATTCATCAATATTTAACAGAAACATCGAAAAGGACCTGAAGGAGCGTAGACACAGGAAGAAATCGGTAATTCAATTGAAAAATGGCGCTCCTGTATACGACTCCGAGGAAGGAACAGAAGAGGATCCCGTGCCATAGACAACTGTCAAATCTCCCGCCAAATGCAATTATATCCTGCCTCGCGTTCCACTTGACTATCGTTATGACCGTGGTCCAATGCTTACTTTGTTTTATAATGAGACATGAAGGTCCGAGGCCGTACTTGTTAAGTGGAATGCTAATAAAATCTACTTGCGGTTTTATCAAGTTGTGATTACTCAGTGATTGTGTTTAATGTGATCCAAACGTTGATTTTATTTAAATAATGAACAATATGCAGCTTAAATATAAACTAATAAAACATATACTACAATACTACATCTACTAGTGGAACTTTTGAGTTAAATACGATTAGGGTTGCCATATTGATTTAGAAGTGGGAATATTTTTTTATTGTTTTGAGTAAGTGACGAGATTGAAACGAAGTGCATTTGATATAGTCTGGTATTGATGTTTAATGTTAATGGAAATATATTTTTCAATTCTGTTGTACGCGTGTTGACATTGTATGTGACAAATATGTATGTTCTATTGTCCGACAATGCTCTTAACAAAATGGCATGTCGCTTGTAGAGGGGCTCAATGTTTGCAGTAATAAGATTTCAAAGTATAGAATCTGAAAGGTGGAGTATGGTAAAATATAAGTGATATGGAAAAAGAAAAAAAAAGTGAATTACAACGACCGTGGTCTATTTTGCTCTCTCATTTTTGTATGTTATAACGAGACGAGTAACAGCAGTCATTATGGACGTTCAAAATTAATATTGCAACATAAGTTTTTCTAACATTGGCTGCGTTTATTTAAAGCCTTGTCGGACTTTTTTTGAACAAAAATATTGTATATGTCCAGATCGGTAAAATAAAACGATATGGGCTAAAAACGTAAAATTCTAATGCTTTGTTGCAGCGAAATAAAGCTTAATATTTGTTTATTTTTGCGTGTCGTTTCTTTCATCATGTGGAATCTAGACGTATATTATAATATTTTTTGTTACATTAAAATATATTAATGCTAGTATTTATTATGTCCAGTTGATGAATAGAGTATAATATGAAATGTTTACAATATATAGATTTTATTCAAGGCATGTGCCTGTAGATCTTATTCAATATATTCTACTGTTATATGTTATATTTTGATAAATATTGGATTTTATCTCATAGAGTACGGAAACGTAAAGTTGCCGTGAACATTTTTCGAATAAATTTCAACAAAGCAACTAGATATTTATACAACTCATCGTAGAGTGAATATTATTAGTGTTAAGTCAAGTGTTGTCTACTTAATGTTGATAATGAATAAGGTTTTGTTATATTTTTCATGGAATGAAAATATTATTATAAATGCGAATATTTGGTATTTTGTATTGCATATTTTGCTTTTGCGGAACCCCATCATTTCCAAAATGAAAACGGGTGATATTTTTGTGGCAACATTAACTCCCGGATTCCATTTTGGGATTTAAATCCAGAATGGAATACGTCAGTTAATGTCAGACTGATTTTTTTATTGTAAGCATTATTTCGTAATGAAAGTCGGCTTAAATAATAGTCACTAATATATGTGTAACGATATTTTTAATAATCATTGTTGTTTTATTTCGGTAAGCGTTATGTCGCAAGTATTTTTGTAATAAAATAAGATGAAACCTAGAATTCCTATGTACGTAGTTTTAAGTTATGAAAAAACGGTCCCAATCGTTGCTTCCATTGTAGTTGTAAACATTTATTTACCAATTGATGTATACTTAAACAAAAAATAAAAATACTTTTACTGCACTTGTTTGTTTCATTTACATACCAAAATAACCATAACGTTGTTCGTCAATGTACTTTTTGAAAATATAATAATTAACCTTTATAGACCGTATTATTGAAGTTTTCATCCTTCCGTTTGACACTTTTTTTAAGACTGAAGTAGTAAACGAGCATGCAGTCCACCTGATGGTAAGTGGTTACTGCCGTCCATGGAGATCTGTAAGCAACTTCATTTAGAACAGGAGTTCTATTTGAAGTCGATCACAGATGCGTTGCTACTCCCGAGGACTAAGATGGTCGCCTCATGTATAAGTGAGCCGGCAATCACACCCTTCCAGCGAAACGCAAGAACTGCTTCACGGTAGAAATAGGTGTGGCGGTGGTACTTCCCCGGTCGAACTACACTGGTTCTACCACCTGTAATTTCATTATTTTAACTTAATAAGTCTTATACGGTGTATATCACATTTGAGTTTTGTGAGTAGCAAACACAGACTATTCGTATTTGTACTTTTTGTGTATCTTGTCTTGTAACACCCGATCCCTAACCATACCTTCTCAGTAATCCCATCCTGGTAATACTGCGAGCTATGTTGCACGTATGTACTCTCAGCCGGGAGAGCGATAGTCGCCTTAGCTTCTCCCTGGGTGTTGAAACCACCCCCACAACGCCATATCACTTCGCTGCAGGCGCGCCAAAGAGCTTCCTCTTGCCGGTCTTCAGAAGGACGGAGATAGCTGCAGACATATTTTGTCAACTTCAAATTTTATATCAAAAGATACTAAATAAATCTGTTTTCTTTTTTAAGTTATTGCATAGCTTTTATCACGGGCTTTGAGCGCGGTGACCGAATGAAGAAATTCCGTAACGAAAATAAAGCCTAACATCACTCCGCCTACCATGTAGCTCGGCCGAGCGTTCGCTTAACGTGTATGTATAAGGTACGACTGTACGAAGCTATAAATATTATAAACCTATAGTTTCAATGATAAAATTTCCTGAATAACCTACATGCATTGTAAGATAATAAAAATATTTTAAACGATATTAACTTGTCATTTATTCAATAAAAGAAAAAAAGTTTTCTTATTTGTCACCACACTCAAAAACTGTAACATGAATTAATATCAAAGAAAAAAAATACCGCATAAATAAATAAATAATTATAATTGTATAAGTTGATAAACAATGCTATGCAATATCTTTACCGCGGCAGTTCCCAAGTGCCGTACGTTTTTTTAATATTTTGAAATAGCAAGCAAGCTGGCCGTACGTAGTTAGTAAGTGGGCTTCCGTAACGGGCGTGCAGCCCACCTGATGGTAAGTGGCTACTGCCGCCAATGGATATCTGTAATCAACCCTAGGTAAGATCAAACTCTCACCCAAGGTTAGCCACAATTGCCTGTGGACTAAGATGGAATGCTTCGGAACAATATGTCTCC
>DWTU01003082.1:0-10758 GCA_018251515.1 Cecropterus confusis
ATTAAATTTTATAAGTGTTTTTACTAAACTTAAATAAAAACATGTCTCGAAATATATCCGAAATTAACCGAAACTTTTATATCAGATACGGTTACGGATATTTCTTTATTTCGGATATCCGATAGTTTTTGTTACGGACACGGAGGTCTATAACATCCCTGATTCATAATTATGTGAATTACAGATCGTCAAAACGCAATGTTCTGTTATGCACTTAATTGCTATTTTATACGTTAAAGTACTTTTCTATTCGTTAATAAAACATTACTTTTGGATTTTACATAATATTTTTAACATTATAATATCAACTTTACTCGCGTTTTCTTCGAATGTCTTGGTATTGCTTATTCAATATCGTACGTATCTTTACTACATTTTAAAATACATGTAGGTATCCTATATGTATTAAATTACATGAAAAATATGTTTAAGATTTTAATCTTATTGTCGTTTGAAAACTCATAGCTTATATCAATATTTCCGCTAAACACTAGTAGAGCCTTAACTCGTTAAAAAGAACGCCGTTATGATAGCCATGGTAAAGTCACATGGTGTAAATCTCATCTGTTTGCGACATTGCCAACTTAAATGCTTTTTACATTGTGGTTAAAAATGTGTTCTAAACTTTGATGATCAAAATATTACCTAGGTAGATTACTAGGTACTTATCACTTTGTAGTTGCTCGACGTTTCAAAATTTTGTATTAAATGTGTACTTAAATTAGTGTAATTTATATAAACGTTTAAACTCACTGTGATTTCAATATTTATTGATCGATGTAAATATACTAATAATATACATATTGTCATTTCTTACTTCTTTTTTACTTCCCTTCCATTATATCTAACGCACATGTATTCCTTATTACTTAGCTTACTGCATAATAACAAACAATTATTGGGCATTTGGTTCATTCATTGAATTTATTAAGTCGAAGCATTAATGATTTACAATAATGTTCATCAGATTAAAGTAGTAAACGAGCATGCAGTTCACCTGATGGTAAGTGGTTAGTGCCGCCCATGGACATCTGTACGCAATTTCATATACAACAGAGGTTCTATGTGAAGTTGATCACAGATGCGTTGCCACTCCCGAAGACAAACGTCGCCTTATATATAAGTAAGCCGGCAATCACACCATACCACCGAAACGCAAGACCTGCTTTACGCTAAGTGTGGCGTTGGTACTTTCCCAGTCTAACTACACTTATTGATACTAAGGAAAAAATGAAAACTAGAGCTAGAGTTCGCAATTGATATTTAATTAATGCTGATCAAGCTTCAATGCTGTAAATGTAAGAAACCAGATGGCATCTACACGTAAGTTGCTATAATAAGTTAGTGACCGACTGAAACCGAATTTCAGCCACGGTCTCAGTTTTGGCCAAAACCGAACTTCCTTACAAGGATCATGTCTTGAGAAAAATAAAGAAACCGTTTATAATCTATTATAATCTGTCAGTCTGAGTCAGTACTCAACTTTCGACATTTTCACTTATTGATAACTTTAATGAACACAACCCCTCGTCTTTAAAAAACTTACAATACACTAATTATTCATAGTGTTTTAAAAATATTAAGCACTGTTTCACACGCTACTACGTAAGAAAAAAACTGCGTGATGTTAAATAGCCTTTAATAAATGGACTATTCAACACAAAAATAATTGTTCAATTCCAACCTGTTCCCGAGATAAGCACATTCAACCAAATAAACAATCTCTTCAGCTTTAGAATATTATAAAAAAATACATATAATACGATTACTTAATTAAATTGAATTCTACGCGCCGAACATAATCATAGCTCGAAAACTCTCGAATGCAGTTTCGGTTTTGGTCCTTCTTTTGACAGGTTTGCCGTCGAAACGGAAATTCGTTTTTTTTTGCCCAAACTCGACCGAAACCGGATTTTCGGTCGGACACCATAATTAGTACTGAGGAGTAACCATTCTACAATCGTTAGTTCCTTTCTTGCACCAACCTCTTCATGCTATGTAGCAACATAATATGTCTTATAAATCTCTACAATCAGGACTGTTACGTAAAGAGTATCTATTAATTTGAAATTTAATATGACGATGTGGTAATTTATTAAAACACATTTTTTTATTAATATAATATATTGACTTAGCTTAATAATAACTAAAACTATAATATGCCTACAATTGCTGGCATATTTTTTTGAATTCTAATGTACATAACTGATACATGTATATAATAACATTAAGTATATCGGTTCTGTATGTATACAACGAACATCAAACAGAGAATGAGAAAACGTATGAATCACTTTTTGGTATTAGGTACATACAATGCTAAATTAAAAGTCACACCTAATATACGATTTAAAACAAATTCGTATGAAGAATGATCGGAGACTATTCGATTAGTAGAGTCAACGGGACTAACGCAGATTAATATGATGTAAGGTATCTAATAATAGGTAATTAATAGATAATACCAAAGCAACATTGTTATGCTTTTTCTGACATAGTATTTGCGTTCCTCAAATATGAAGCTATATATGTAGTGAATGGATCCAGGATTTTTATTTAGGAGCGAGTGGCTAGTAAGGACTCTGATTATATGTAAATTAAAGGAAACTATACTTGTAGTTATAATTGTTAGGAACTCTACCAATAGATGGCGTTGTAATCTTGAAGTAGATGGCGCCACTTTAGTGCTGTCCTGTCGACAATATCAATTTGAATTCCGGCAAAAAAAAATATATAACATATATATTGATTTACCAAAAACGGTGATATAAGTATATGCTCCATTATATTAAACCTCATCCCCAAATACTTAGTTATATTGAGCTTGAAAAATTGGCGGACTTGCAAACAAATTTCCCACCCCTTTTCACCATCGTAGGGGTTTTCCAAAAGCGATAATTTTTTTTTTTTATAATATCAAACCACAAACCCAAATACTCAGTTACATTAAGCTTGCATCAGAATTGGAGGATCTGGATAAGCATGCAAAGTTTCGACTCAATCCGACGTTTCAGTGGGTAAAAATCGAGTTCAAAGATTCCGTTACAAACACACATGGATACATACAAAGATACATAGATACATAGAAGCTAATGAAAGCGTGTTAAAAAGAAAAACATTAATCGGTTAATTTCGGCATAGTCCAATATAATATGAGGCTATGAAAAAAATATGAAACTAGAGGATATCAATTATTTTATTTTACTTAATTAATAATTAAATTACATTGAATAAACTCGTACCGAAAAATCCAAGAAAATAAGTAATTTATACTTCCCTAAATAGATTAACAAAATGAAATTCAATTAAATTAGATAAATATTTAAATTGTCTTATGTAACGTACCATGTTCACAATATTATTTGCCAACAATTTATAAGTAATTTATGCATTATAATTCACGAGGATTTTTTTACGTATTAAGATAACTAATACAAATTTTCTTAATACGAAATGTAAACCAGAGATTTTCAAACTTATTTAAAGGCGGGCGACATTTTTTTTAACAATAATACGCCTGAAACAAATCAGTGAAAAAAATCCTATTATATATGCCTAGGAAATCGCCCATCACTATTGTGGCCTGCCTCACCAATACCCTCGAGTTTCTTTGAACCCTTTATAAGCTCCTTGTAGGCCTTCAGCATGTAGGTACAAGGGGCCATTATAGGTATCTTTAAAACAGCGATTTAACTCAATACGATACTACATAGTTATGTAAAGAATAAAATTGCCCCAAGTTGCTCCTTTTGAAGTTTTATCGGTGGCTACTCGACTTTGGCCGGACTTTGGTTACCTTTGGACTTTGGACCTTTAATTAATTTAAGAAAAGGCAATAATATTCTCTACATTAACATGTTTTCGAAGATAAATGTACGTAATTTATTGAGGGTGATAAATTAAACTAATGTTACAAAGGAATGCCAATTATCTTAATTAATGAATACACTGATAACACCTAATATCAACTTTGGTACTTGGGTAACTAGTGTTAATTGGCATATTGTTTAACATATCACAATTGGAATTTACTTCTTGGTAAATATTTAAACAGATGAACACCACATTAGACCTACCTAATAGAAGTTAGGTACTTATGTTATAAAATTTGGTCCAATGAAATCTTTAAGATCGTATTATCCTAAATATAACTTGAATTAACGTAAATCATCTTAGTTCTATGGCTGTTACGCTTTAGTGACCCAATGATGGGTTCGAGCATACAATACTAATACGTACCTACGTGCTATTACGAAGAGATTTTATCCCCCAACGTAGCGTGCTTCCTATAATATGGTAAAAGCTTTGGTTGTTTGTAGAATTTATAATGTATGATTATCTTGTAACTTAATAATATAAGCGTTACATTGAAGCCAAGTAGAACACATAATACGCATAACACGACGACCCGCGTGGCGGAGCGGTCACTGTACCGGTCTGACACGCAGGGGGTCCCGGGTTCGATCCCCGGCCAGACAGACATCTGAATGATGAGTTTTGATTTCTGTTCTGGGTCTAAGTGTTTGTGTATTTGTCTTTGTGTGTCCATGGCACCCACGACACAGGAGAAAATCCTACTGTGGGGCTATGAGTGTAGAAAGCGTCTATGTTAATAATACGTAGAAAATAGTAAGTATTAACGCGTAAAAAAATTATAGCGAGAGATTTGCGCATAACTGAAAATGTATTGAAACACATAGTAGAGATATTCGGATTTAAAAATATAATGGAAAGTTATCACATAACACAAAGCTAATTTGCCATTTCTCTATTACCTACCTACGTAAATCTATTTTGTACCAACATATTCGAGATTATCCGATATATCATATCTTATTATTAACATATAGATAGGTATTAAAATATAAAAGTATAGCTATACCTAGGCAGTAGGTAGGTATAGGTAATATGAACCTATTGATACCTTCATATTTTTCTTAACTTAAAAGTAGCAATTCATGTGTCGATAAGTGTCAACAGGAAAATAAAATGAAACCAATACTGTCTGCCTATGATCTTGAAATAAAAACCTAAGGCTTATAGATAAAGGTGCTATATTATCGAAGTATTTAATTAGTAGGTTATTATTTGTATAAAAACGTGTACATAGTTTGCTGTAGTTTTAAAAATATAAAGATCAATAATTCATGCTATATATATACGAATACACTGCACTCAAAATATAATATAAAATATTTACCATAACCTGTCTCAAAACATATAATTTGCGTAAATTGTAGAGGAATTACATTATACGCCGTCCACCACAAGTTTTCTATCTCGTATCATATAATATTATCGATTTATATTTTTGGCGGTAAAGGGTGTATAAACAGTGTGAAAAAGCCTCATTATAAAATAACCATAAAATATCTACCTAGATACTGATAATTTCGTTTTATAATTGTATTTAACTTATAATATAATGCTTATATTAATTAGGATTTATATATATATTCAATACTGTAAGGTCTCGTTTTTTGCGGTGGATACGTTCTACAGAAAAGCACTTGTTAAAAATTTGCCTCAAAATCGCGTATTTACTAAAATCGCAAAAAACTAAAACAACAAGTTAAAATAACTTAAAACCGCTTAAAAAAGTTTGCAAAAATTTAATGAATAGGCTGCTTAATAAATTACTTCGAATGTCTGAAAGAAATTCATGTAAAAGCTTTAAATAAACTTGTATACAAAGTTAATTTATTTTATTCTATTGAAAAGTAATATAGTTTTTAATTTTTAATCATTATCGCTATCAGATAATGGTTTACACCGTTTGCGAAGTGCTTTCAAGTCACCTACTTCATCTGAAGAGACTGTCTCTGCAAAAGCAATTCATCTAGGTGAATATCATGGCTGAAGATATTTGGAGACTGTCTATAGGTACGCGGGCTTCTTAAAGCCTATATTATGTATGTTTGTTCAAGCAATTTTTGGATAAAATTCAAACCGCGCAACTCAAAATCGAATAAAAAGTGACCTTACGTTATCAGTATATTGTAATAATATATATCAATAAAAGGATTTTGTCTAGCAAAATCTAATATAGTGGACGGAATATAATGAAATATAATTTGTATGCCTACTAATGTATAAAATATAAATTACATAAAGTAGGTTAAAATGACCATTAACAACAAGCTTATTTAATATCAATATTTAAAAGTTTTATGGAACTTTCGATACATTAGACTAGACCATTTATTCTTCAATTATTATAATACCTTGTTAATATTATTTTATATCACAAGATAACTTCACAGCTTCGGTAATTGGCGTTCAAGGTAATAAAGGGCAAACAACAAACATTAAATAACCAATTAATTAATTCTATGTCAGTATTAAACTTTGACTAACTTAATCAACTTAATCTGATCTGTTAACTGTTATTTTATTATAACTGTTGTTTTGGTCACGAATATTTACAGCACATTTATTACAGATATGTCGGAACAAACTAATAACGTCATAATATATTTTTACAATATATATAATATGCTAACTTTTATTGGACGGACCAATCATTTATCTTTTTTGGAAGCTTAATAATTTTACATGTGTCTAATGCCAATTATAATAGAAGTTTATTTTAAGTATAAATGGGTAAAATTATTAGAATTTTGTGAATTGTTCCAAATTCTTATCAAACGTTTTTACTTGTGTCATCCAAAGGAACCATCGTTTCGGCTACTTTGTCCTCAACGGAATACCTGTTATTTCGTTTTTTACCCATACAACTGGTAAAGCACGTCTCTCCTTTTCCAAAATTCTCTCCATCTAACAAAGATTGTGGCATTGGTTGATCCATGGTTTCGGGCAAAAACAGACACAAAAAACCTGATACTAAAGCGACTAAGCCAAAAGTTACAGCTGGAATTTTAGGATTAAATGAATCTAATAAAGTTATCAAAGGTGTCAATGCACCTGACAACCTGGCACACATGGATCCCAAACCTATGGCCGAATTACGAACAACAGTCGGAAACAATTCAGCTGAATAATTATAAATTATAGCAAACGAACCGGCTATAAAGAGTTTGCCTGCTATAACGATTACAGTAGATAAAGTCGTGCCCTGTGGCAAGAAAGCCGCTACAATACATGCTCCGCCCCCTATTAACATCATAGAGCTAATCAATGGCCTGCGTCCCCATATGTCGAGAAAGTAAATAACTGCAGCATAACTAGGTAATTCTACTAAACCAAAAATAGCAGTTATTAGGTATGGGTTGCCTTCAAGTTTTCCCGTGCTCAAGGTCAATCCGTAATAAACCAAAGAATTTGCAAACCAACTTAAACATACATTTAAAGTTTTATTCCTTAGATTTGGTGATTTAAATAAATCTATAGTACTCGCTGACGGAGCATCAGATCCTTTGGAGGCTTCCGCCTTACCTTTCGAGACTAGTTGGGCTTTATCTAGTACTTCGTCAGACCCATTCATTTTCAGAGCTTTTTGCACTATTTCTACGGATTCTTTTGCTCTTCCTTGGGCCCATAACCAACGTGGTGACTCATCCATAATCCAAATATGTGGTATGAGCAAAAGGGCATGTAATCCATAAACAACTTGTAACATTTGTCTGTCCATAATTAATGCACCCCACCCTGCGACTAGCATTATACCCAACGCGAACGCACCTTGAAACGAGACTCCACAAAGTGTTCTTTTACTAGCACCGACTATTTCCATAGTTAGTACAAAAGCTGGTATGTAGGCACCGGCTGATCCGACAATACCGTAACAGAATACGACAACTAAAAACGACCAATATTCTGGTATAAAAGCAACAGATACTCCTAAAATGAGCTGGAATACCGCTGACCAGCAAAATACAATTTTTCTTCCTAATTTGTCAGCTAATCCGCCCAAAACTACGGCCCCAGTAAATACGCCAAACATGTAAGTAGCTTGGGCTACAGCGCCCATCCATCTTCTATCACAAACAAGATTCCATTCAATAGCACGAGATGATGTTCTATATCTAGAATCGAACACCCATTTTGAACATGAAGTTGTTTCATTCAATTCATTATACATATAACAATTATGTAAACCGCCAGAAGGAGTTTTTGGGATAGCTGCTAGTATCGCTGAAGAATTCCAAGGAGCTGCGGCTTCGTTGGTGTCTACTCCGTCAATCCAGCATCTGTAATTAATAAGAAATTTATATTACGAAGGGCTCTCCCATAATATATCTAAAAATTTGTAGATTTTGTAGTCTACCATAAATGTATCATTCATTCAAATTTCCCCAATCGAAGGGGAGGCTAGTAAGCTGTCATTGGCCTCGTAAATCCAATGCAAATTGATAGAAATAAGGTTAAGAGACTATGATAAAAAACGATAGTAAACTTCGAAAAAAGCTCAGTCGAAAGATTCTTATAACATGTTTTCCAGCCGGTAAGTATTTATATACCAGAGCCTTACGACCAATCAACAATCAAGAATTGTGTATTTGCGCATAATTTTATCGATGAATCATTGTCCTTTATGCATCCTGATATTTTTTAAAATGAGACTATAATTATTTGCAACTGTTTTACCCACTGCTTACAGGTCTCCCCAAAAAGTAGAGTCTGTTTTCAGCATAATCTATCGCTCCGTTGCAATGCGGAACTATGACATTTATTGGCTTATAAGCGTTACTTCCGTTACAAGTTCAATACAAATAATATTGTTAACCAGGTGGTAGAACCAATGTTGTTCGACCGGGGAGGTACGACCGCCACACCTATTTCTATCGTGTTCTTGCGATTCGCTGGAAGGGTGTGGTTGCCGGCTCACATATACATGAGGCGATCATCTTAGTCCTCAAGAGTAGCAACGCATCTGTGATCAACTTCAGATGAGACCCCTGTTCTATATGAAGTTGCTTGCAGATGTCCATGGGCGGCAGTTACCACTTACCATCAGGTGGGCTGCATGCTCGTTTGCTACTTCTATACTATAAAAAAAAAATGTTAAATTCTATGAATTCTTCTACATATACCAAATATTAGGTGGCGACTACTATATAGTTATATTGTTCTCCTAAACTATTTAGTTGTCACCATATTGTGACACACACTTATTATATGTATTAACTATAGATGTATTAACACATTAAAACCGTTATATGAAATGTGCTGACCATAAATCACTTGCCAATGCAGTTAATATGAGACATGTTTAAATAATAAACAAGTTTAGCCAAAAAAATGCCACCAACGGCATTGCGGTTTGGCAAGTGGACTGAGACTTTTGACTTTTCCGTTGCCTTGACCTGAATTCAGGCCTCAGTGTAAGCAATAACTAGTACCCGGAGACATTATCGTTAACGGAAAAAGTAGAACATGTCTGAGCTTTTTAAGCGAATGAACACTAATATACATTCACAGTCTATTTGTATATTACCGACTGTCTGTTGCAATTTCAGGGTAGTTAGAGATTTTACCCACTACCTGGTTAGAAACAAAACACTCGGACTGAAAATACTTATATCATCAAAAGAAGAATTCTTTATTATATAAAATGTTGTTTGGTCATATAAATTGTCTAGATATTCTGCATAACGCGAATAGCCACCGATAGGTGAGATTTTGAGTAGGAAGTGGGTATGATACCTTAACATAAATAGTCCTTAAAGCAAGGTGTTATTTTATTACATTCAATTCATCAATATGATAGTCTATAAGTGTCCCTACTTAATACAGCTACTTCATAGAACGTAACTACTTATTTCAGTAGTATAGAGTGTGTTGACTTTCTAAGAGTTATCGAGAAGCTACTTATTTGCTCTTAAGTATAGAACAGAAATATAATTTTTTGATAGAAGGTTTGCGACCATACCTAGGATTATAAAATAAAACTCTTAATACTTGAAACTCTTTATTAACATTAAATCTATAAAGTAAAATAAAAACACATACAAACGAGTACATGGTTAATAAGCATAATAAATTCATAAGTCATTCCTGTACTTGAATTGTACCGAATACAAAGCTAAATATTTACCACTACACGTTAATAGATATTTTATCTCAAAACTCATGTCACGTGACTGATTGTGTACAGTTAAGGTCAAAATACAATCAATTCGTGCACACGATAAAGATAAATTATCTAAAACATTTACAACAAAGAATACGTATTAAATAACGCACCAAATAACACAATGATTGAATTAACATGAATATATGATTTCTGATATGTGACTATCAATTTTAATAAAATAAATTTGAATAAAAAATAATGAATAAGTAATCCAGTTACACAATAATAAATGATAACTAAATAACAATAATAACAGAATACGAACTAATTTAAATATAGAATAGATTAAATGTAAGCGACAGGTGAAACAGAAATTGATAACGAACGTATATAAAACGAGATAATAATATATTTTTAAATAATTGAAATAAAGACCAAGGCCAATTAAAACAGTGGTTCATGTTATTACAAAAATAACTACTCTTTGTAATATAAAGTAGTAGCAAAACACAGATATTTCGCTTGATATTTTCTGAATACTATGACTATATACTTCTAGTTTAGCAGAATATATCACAGTATTAAGCAGTTAATATTTGTTTATAAAACTGGAAAATACTAGGAGAAAAACTGGTTATATGAATATACATAATGTATTTTCTATAAATATATAAATATTGCAATGTTAGAGATGTCGACAATGCGTTTTCTGTTTTTAGATATTTTTACAGCTGTTAGGACTTGCCTCATGCCATATTACTTAAAGAATTCATTCAGAATAT
>DWTU01003083.1:0-10758 GCA_018251515.1 Cecropterus confusis
CTTAGCTTCACCGGGTGATCCAAGCCACGGTTACTGAGCCCCCTCACCACGACAAGGTGGAGATCCGTTCGAGGGGGTTGTTCGATATTACCTAACCTTACCATTAGCATGCTGCATTTCATTTAAAAACCAATAACCTATTACCGGTGAAACTGAATTCCCATACTCAGTCCTTTGTTATTTTTTTATTGTTTTCGCGTGGTTAGGTACCTATTCCTTTTCCTATCACGATCTTCAATATTTTACTACAAACACGAGTAACTATTCTACAAGACGGTTCGTCTGAACACCATTCAAATACTTTGTAAGCATAATTATGTACAAGTTATGGGTGTCATGTGGGACCCATAAATCTTACAAGGCCGTAGTTTATAGCTTGTAATGACGTGATCTTTGAGACACGCTCTGAAAGCATGTTATTGAAAATTCGTTACCACATAAGAGTTAGAATCGGTTAGTTCCTGCGGTTCCGCCTGCTTCGGTCACATTTACCACGGTCATGAGTATGTCTTAATTTACGTCATAAACTATCTGTGCGTCTAATTTTAGTGAAATCTGATCAGTTCTTGCGTGAAAGAGTAACAAGCATACATTCTTACAAACTTTCGTATTTATAATATTTGTAAGCTAGTGAGAGATAATAATACGCGGTCGACGTGTTGTATGTTGTGTATATATGTATATATATATATATATATATTTCTCGAATGTATACGTTGCTACCCCCAAGGACTACGATGGTCGATGATGAAGGACGATGATGGATGAGCCGATATCACAGGATGTCACAGGAACTGTTGACATCATTGACTGCCCTGCATCGAAGAGATGAGCCCGTGAGGGGCGCCGCGCTAAGGGGCACCGGTGCGTTCCATTGGAGATCCCGTAGTCCCCTGCAAGGGCTGAGAAAGCCCCCGAGGAGGTTTTAGTGGGTTTAAATCCGACATAACCCGGAGTCTTTCCCAAGGCTTCAGTGCCTTTACGTTTCTCCCCCAGCAACAAAAAAATGGACTGTTGACATCATTGACTACATGCCCGTTTGCTACTTCTATGTATTCTAAATACATATCAAAACACTGAATACTATTCATGTGACTTTACAGAATGGTTCTTGCAATCGATAACCAAATTGTGGGACTTTCACATAGATATTTTATTAAATTATCTATTATCAGGTTACATTAGTGAACCCAAGACTGCTTAACCTACTGCTGGTTTTCTTGTAAGCTTTTACTGTCAGGTATTATCGGTGTTACGTGAAAATGAATATTGTTTGAAGATTTAGAATTCATGTGAAGCTACATCTTTAGCATTGAAACACCTTAAACTTGTCTCGTTAGCTATAAACTTTTATGATCTTAGCCTTCACCAGATAAGCAACTATTTAAGTAGTCTTTAAAAAGAGGCGTGACAACGTGTTCAATATGGCTGTTCATTTATTACCTATCTGGGACCTGTCACGTTGTCTGCATTTTCAGATAATATTTTTATAGCCTACACTTTAAGAGATTAGACAAGCTCATATGTTCATTTGTGTATTTAACTAATATCCACCTGGTGCTTAGATTTTTAGATTAGACTTCTAGAGCAATGATAGCCGAACGGTTGATACTCGGCCTCTCAATCGTGGGTCCGAGGTTCGAATCTCAGGGACGCACCACTGATTTTTCTAAAATTATGTGCATATTAGAAGTTTATTGTCACTGCTTTACGGCGTAAGAAAACCAACACACCTGAGAGTTCTTTAAATAGTTCTCAAAGGTGTGTGAAGTCTACCAATTGGCCTCCGCGGTGGACTATGGCCTGAATCTCTCAATCTGAGAGAAGACCCATGCCCAGCAGTGGGACAGTAATGGGTTGACGGTGTGTAGCGTTAAGGTGGTAAAACGACCTGTTGACATCAAAGTCATGTGTATTTCTGTTTTAGTTAAAGTTGTAGTGTTAGGCGCTACTGTGTTCTGAAATATAGGGCAATGAAGCAACATTTATCGGTGGCTTCAAATTAATTCTTCACTCTTTCTGCTCATTTTCATATGAGACGACTATAATAGCTCTCGGGAGTAATAAAGCATCTGTGATTCATTTTAAATATGTATAATAAATAGTCCCTGGGTCATTGTGGCCATTCACTATTCGGTGGACTGCATGCTCGTGTGTAACGTAATCTTATATGAAAACAAAACCGGCTAAGTGCGAGTAGGACTCGCGCACTATGGTTTCCGTACCATTATCCGTAAAAAACGCCAAAAAAATCACGTTTGTTGTATTGGAGCCCTGCTTAAATATTTATTTTATTTTGTTTTTAGTCGTTATTATAGCGGCAACAAAAATACATCATCAGTGATAATTTCAACTGTCTAGCTGTCACTAGCAGTCCAGGCTGTATCTTATGAACCGCGACAGACAGACGGACAGCGGAGTATGAGTGCTAGGGTCCATTTTTTTTCTTTTAGGTACGGAACCCTAAAAAGAACGTTACAAGTCTATCAAGTTTAGTGTAGGTGGTAAGTAGGCTTAGTACTCGGAATGCCTTTTGACGCGAAGGAAGGGATCGTGTAGGCTTTTTTATCGTCCCTATAATATTATGTTATAGCTATTGTGCATACATTGCTTCTACAACAAGCCTTTATTATACTATAGAAGTTGAATACGAGCAGTCCATATGATGACAAGTGATTACTACCGCACATGGAGATCTGTAATCAACTCCAGATAAGATTTAAGTATTAACTAAGGTTGGCCGCAGATGTGTTGCTACCCCTGAAGACTAAATTGGAACTTTACCGATGAGATGTCTCAATTACTACATACTTCAAAGCAGAACACAGAAACTCTTAACGCTGCTGTTATTAAGCAGAAATAAGTGTACCGATGCCTTCAAAGTCGGACCACACAGAATTCCATTAGATTCAAAAGTAAAGAAGCAATGTTACCTCATAAACAAGTCTATAAGTACAGTTAATGTAAATACAATTGCTAATCAACAATAACAATTTATTTTCGAGTTACTTATTATTAGACTCAATAAGTAGCTTACGTAAAATTAATCTTTTGCTAACTGGCCCGCACAGCCTTCTCGATATTCAAATTTCTAAATAAGTGAGTACTTTGCATAGTTTAAGTATAGGATTGATTGACGTCATAAATTATACCGCTGGTATTTGCAAAATGTTTAGAGATTTGTTAAAATTCATATTTAGGCTGGTGTTTAAATCTTGGCAAAATATAATTTATTACACTTAATAGCTTCTTGGGAAAAAGCATTATAGTAATACGTCAACTAAAACTACGTATATATTTCTACTACTTGTATACAAGCTGCGACAGTAATATTCGTGTATGACCCGACTGCCTCAATAATTTAAAGATTTTATAGAACAATAACAGATTACAAAGTATTGTATTCGTAAACATTTGCAATAGTAGAATATTGTGTCGCAGCTGTTGACGTCCATTCCAACACAGTAAGGGTAAGTTCAAGTACAATGTTTATTTATTTTTTTCTGTTAAATTGTAACAGAATATAAATAGGAATTAAATTTTCTGATATATAGAAACAGAAAATAAATAAATAAACATTGTATTTGAACTTACCCTCACTGTGTTCCTGGTCATCATCAGCTGCGACACGGTACCTATTTTATGCATAAACGATTAAAAAAAATAGTCATAATAAATTTTACGTGAAAATGCTACTGTACAAAAACTAGCACACAAGAGTGCTTGTTTAAAGATGTAAAATAGAGGTGAACAAGGCATTCCAATTTGGTCATCATGGTAGCAAAATTTATTATTATCTTCACGTAGGACACCTGGATTTTTGTTTATTGATTAAATTGAATGCACTTTTTCCAAACTTCCGAAACTTCCGAACCAAGTTTAATAGTTACACCTATGACCTACTAAATCCGTTCCGAACAAAGAATGAGAGCGGAGAATCAACATAATAATAAATATGTTTAATTTGATCTGGTTCAAAGGATCCGAGTAAATTACCTTAATAGCGATGGTATCGTCTTGCAAGAAATACAGCAGTTTGAACTCTTCGAGCTCTCCTCCAGGCGAGTCGCGGTTGTCCCACAACACGTTAAATCTGAATAAATAGAGCAAATTACTATAGGTGGCAATATATATGGAAATGTAATAGTTAATTAATATGTTTGTATGTAAGATTTAGTAATTATTTGTATTCAAGTCACTTCTCGTTTCCAATTTCAGAGATACTTTTGTTTTTCTAATATAGATATATTTATGTAAACGTCGAAGTAATATTCAGTTCCTCATGTGTTAAGAAGTTATACTACTTCTTACTTACAGACATATTATGTATATTACTAATTTCTGCCTTATAATTCGACTGGGGAGGTACCACATAAATTGGGACTTTTATTCAAGCTGGCAGCAGTTTTTGCGTTTCGGTGGAAGGGTATCGTTGCCGGCATATTTTTATATGATGCGACTATCCTATTCCTCGGCAGAAACAACACAGCAACTTTAGCTAGAACTCCAGTTCTATATAAAGTTGCTTACAAATAGGCCATAGGTGATCACTTACCATCAGGTGGACTGCACGCTCGTTTGCTACTTTAATCTTATAAAAAATCGTTAAAATTGTTTCAAAACTAGGACAGTAATGGGCGTATCGGTCATAAACGCTCTAATTCCTCTCTCACATGCAAAATCTGAAAATAACTTCCTTTCCCAGAAATTTTTCAATCTGTTTAAGGTATCCAAAGGTAAGCTTCCCAGCTCTATGACATAGTGTTCTCCCCTTAACGTGTTATAAATATTATCTCTAAAATCTGGTCACAAAAACTACTTGAAATCGATATAACTGTATATAGTTCATAACTGTTAAATTTGAAAACATTTTTCAAATCCTTAAACTCGTAGTTAGGAAGTCTTACACATTATTCGTAATTCAATTAAGCCTACATGGAGTGTAACCAGAGTAAGCTAGTACATAATTCAAATAAATAAATAAAAAACAGAAAAACCCGACATTCGGACAGAACACATTACCCGCCCTCTGACGCACTCGGACAAATATAGCGCTGACAGTTGTCCCAATGGGTGACAGTGGGTTTATCGAACTAACCTACGTGAATATATTTTTAACTAAACTCCGCCCGGATCTCTGCGTCCCTTATCCTACCCACGGACATCTGAAGTACACAAAAATCTGATTAACACTACCTATTTTTAGCCGCTTATTAGCAATACTGTGTATATACACACAGGTAGAATGAGAATATACCCTTATTAATTGACTTTCAAAAAGGCGGAGGTTGCCATTTCAGCGTATTATTTTTATGTAGGAAGATCGTTTTTCTGAGAACTAATTTATAAGTAACTTTGGGACTGTAAAGCTCATGGTATTTCTTGATGGCAGAAATTAAATTTATATGATTATATAAAAAATGTATAAATACATTCAATATTCAACCACTTTAGTGGCATTATATAAGTAAAAAAGGACATCGTGTCCAAGTCCCACAACAGATTAAATAAATATCAGGCACGGCCTCAATGTAGCAAAGTGGTTCCCCGCAACACATTTTAGTCAACAGATGTTTACTCATTTTGGGGCTAAAGCGTCGGGAAGTTTGCTTTGTGGAGTCCGATGAGGGAAGGTTCAATATGACATAGGTGAGCGTTGGGTATATAACGAAGTGCTGAACTCTCCGATTTTAATGTAAATACATATACCCCTACTTCATTTTAGGTAACTTATAGGCTGAAGGAACTTTCAATGTGCCTAAGAGGAGACTCGTACCCAGCTGTGGGATAATAATAGCTTGATGACGACGACAAAATTTCATATCCAATAAAAATTGAATTTATATGTGAGATAAATATGTATAACATAATAAACGATGTACCTTAACATAAACGTAAGTAACTTATTAATTTATGGATCGTGGAAATTTTCGTAGTTCTACTGTTTTATCTTATTGTTACTATCGCGGTACGACTGTTATCGATTAGGTTATGACGGCAATGAAGTTTTGATCTCTGAAAGTTGGGTTACGGCAATACACACAAAAGACATACCAATTTTACCCTCAAAGGTAAAGTAACACACCAGTGATCTGTTTAAGGTCTCTCGTTTTATTTAAATTTGCTTTGAATTATACGAACATGTTAACGTATAAATTTATCTAAATAACAAAATGAGAAGACCAAGCTTTCGTAAATGGGTGCAAGCAATGTGACGTAAGCATCATGGAAGCGGTCACAGAAACGTAATATTAATTTAAACGTGAAAATGAATTCCTCATTCTTTACTATTTCTTTTCTGCCGTAGAAATGAATAAAGTGATGAAATATTATTAAAATCTGCATAGATAACGCGAAGAATGTGAGCTAAATTAAAAACTTGACTCGAATATAGGAAAAAGAAGTTCAGACTAAAAAATACTTCAACAATTTCACCCCGTGTTTCAATATGCAAATAGATTAAAAATATTTTGCTACCTATCGACGAAAAAGGATACTTTTATCAAAATTTTAAAAAGCCCAAAATCATAGAGATGGAGCAGGTGGGTCGTCGCGCGCTCAAGGGTAAAATACGCAGCGGTTACAAGAACTGAACACACAAAAATATTAAATTAATATACTAGTGATATCCTATGGCATGCACGAACGACTTGTAGTGTTTTTTATGTCACAAAGCGACGCTTCTGATTTTTAATACATGCGCTGTATTTTTCAAAAATATGTGCGATAAGATAAATTTCATACCGTAGGAAAATATCGTAAGAAAACTCACATGTCTGAAAGTAGTCCGTAAAATACCGAAAGGTGCATACCACATATAAGATACATAACTTACGCTTCGGTCACGTTTACCACTATAATGATAATAATCATCATCGTCCCATTATTGTCCGACTGCTGGGCACGGGTCTTCTCTCAGAATGAGAATTTTAGGCCGTACTCTACCGCGCTGGATAAGTGCGAATTGGTAGATGCAGTCCAAAAAGGCGATAATGAGAATGCTTTGTGTCAATCCCGGTGCAAAATTATCTGTGTGTAAAAATTCAGTAAAATCCAACCAGTAGTAGTAGTAGTTAAAGAGTAACACGACACAAGAGTAACAAACACACATACAACCTCAGAAACTTTCGCATTTATTACATTAGTAAGATTTTTATACACATCTAAGGCACTTTGAAATGATAAAAGTTTCCCCTCCTTAACAGGCGCATAACAGGGCACTGTTGCATTCTTTGTGCAGCCTAATTTTTTAACCATAATGAAACCGCTTCCACCAGTATTTCGGAATATGAAATTTTGAACACGCGCATGAGTGACTTTAACCATTTGTATCATGAATTTGACATTCTGTATTCATTCTTATAAGTACAGGAGTTTTTTTTTATATTTGCACTTCAAGCGAAGTCTATACAAATTAACATTCGAATTTAATATTATAATATTTAAACTTAAAACCTTGTTAAAAACTTAAATTATATCAATTATATATAGGCTCGAACAATACGGTTTAATATATCAATTTCATAAAAAAATTCAAAAATAAGTTATGCCCGGCGGGTCATCAGGAGTATGTAACGATTTTTGTAACGAAAATGGTTATGCTGAAGCGTTAAATTACAACAATTTTATTATTATCGTTTTATAGACATAATATTATACGTTACATGAATATTTTCTTTTTGCACGCAAACTATTTTTAACCGATTAATTCAACCTCAACCAAACCTCAAATCCTGAATAATGATTATGATCAAACTCCGACCAGTAGGCAAACACTATTATCGAAATATTTATTATACGTAACACTAACCATTTGAATAATCTGAATAACGTATTTCCCGACTTAAAACTGGGATTTACTTAATAAAACGTTCAGGCTACGCAAACATCCCTTTCTATTTATAGAACGCCCGTCTACGGCGCCCAATAATATGAAGTTGGAAGATTTTATAAAATAAATACTGAATAATTTTAACAATTTGATTTATACCTTTTTACTCGACTGCGTCAAAAGGAGGGTAATGTTTTTCGATCATATGTTTGTATGTCCAGTTCTTTGGCACGCTCAGCCCAAATTGTTTGATGGAATGTGGCATATCATTAGAATTCTCAGTTTGGAGAGTGACATAGGCTATATATTTTTAAAAATGGCGCCTGTAATAGGAACAATAGGAACAAAAGGGGGGAAGGGACGTCTTTTTTACTATGATGAAAATATGAGTATGAAATGGAAGCTAGTAAATAGACCATTACAAAAATATACATATAATTTAACACTTTTACGTTACTATGTACGCAAACTCCTGAAAGCGTTGAATAAATAGAGTGTTAGTTTAAGGTTTTTATTTTAATATTAAATATATCACTTGCACATCCGCACCGATCACTATTAACTTTACAACAATTAATTGTTTCCTAGAGAAGGTTTCATATCTCCTAGTAAAGGAGGTTTCATGTCATCTCATTTATAAATCGCCCATAGAATACTATTTGAAGAATATTATGTTTAACTTTTTACAAAAATGTCGTAAAACTTCATTGACCGCAAAAAATCTAGCTTGTTTACAAATAGTCCATTTGCCTAATAAGGTATTTACCATACACTTAGATGGGATTAAATTGGCTACTTCGCAACATTACTTGACCTATACATATGTACGTAGGTAAGTTGTAATTATAATTTGAATTTACGACAGTGATTCTCTTTGTCCAAAATTGTACTGGAGCTGACGAGGCTCTATTCTAGGGAGAATTGTTAGACTTATAACTTAGCCGCTTATATTATTTAGGACCGTGCTAAAACTTTGCTCATAATTGCTTCGAGATTTAAATCTTTTAAGAAAGTAGCGAACGAGCTAGGGATCTATGTGATGACAAGTGGCCACTGCCGCCCATTAACATCTGTAATCAACCCTAGATAAGAACAGTCTTACCTGAAGTTGGCCTTAAATGCGTTACCAGCTCTGAGGAGTAAGTTGAAACGCCTCGCATTTATACAAAAAAAAAAAACCAACACAATCATTTACGTAAAAATTGAGTATTATGGGTATAAATTTATGCAACAGTTTAAATATAACACCGGATAATAAACGTAAGTCGAACTACGAGTAAAATCCGGGCATAATCACGTGTGTGGGCAGGAAAGTTCCGGAAAACTCATTAACACACGTCGGATCGGAATTCGCATTACTGGGGCGAATTGCATGATATTATAATAAGGTCACCATGCTCCTATACGTATGTACCTAATACAGATTAATCCGCTTAAACACCTCAAACCTGTTAAGTTCTATATTGCAAATGACACGTTATGTCTCCGTAGGACATGGACCTGTTTAAGGGGAAAAGGGGGTATCCCCATCTGTGAATCGATGAGAAAGCACAAGGAGGATTAACTCTGTTGTAGCAGCCCAGAACTGGTCGTTGAAGGCCAAATACTGCACTGCTGCTTAATGGCAGCGCACTACACCGGTGGACAGTTCATCCACTGAGAGATTTGCCCGGGCAAGGAAAGATTCCTTGAGTCCCAAAGACGTCACCGCCGCAGCATAGAACGATGATCAAAGTAAAGTCAAACTAAAATAAGGTTTGAAAGAAAAAATCTTCAAACGGAATGACTTAAACATTTTTAATTGACATATTTCGGAGTCTATTTATTCCGGACTCCCTTAGCATGCGAGAAAAAATTAGAGACCTTTGTTTCTTTATACCGCCCATCATCGTTGGACTCCCCCCCCCCCAATTTGAACGCCACACTCATGTACCTACGCCTATAAATAAATAAAGACATTTCATTACATTTCACAAGTAAAGCTACGTTGGTGTCTTCATTTAAGTTTATTATAAAGGGGTTTGATGCAAAAAGTATTCGCAGATAATTTGATAGAAGAAATATATTTCAAGTGGCCATCCATACTTTTAATTTTTTTTTTTCTATAAGAAATAAAATATCGTCTAAGACAAAAACAGATTCTTACATATAATCAAAATGAAAGTTCTCTATATTGTATATGTTTGCAAAAAAAATAATTTTTAGGATCGAGAATAAATAATAATAAAATTGATATGATAATTATATTTTTTAGAATTTTTGTCTGTCTGTCCATCAGTGTATTTGAAATCGTTTATAAACCATTTAGGATTCAATATATATTTTTAGCCCGTGTCTTGAAATAATTATTGTTAGTCTTTATTAAATTAATATGTATGTATGTACGTATGTATGTATTATAAAAGCAAAAAAGGTATTAAATTTTAAAGTCATGTTACGATTGTTTAACCACCAGTGAAACTGCAGGGCTCAGCTAGTCTATCATAAATTCTCTGATAAAGATAGTTATTGTATGTACTAAGATAAAGTACGGATTCCAATTCTTCAGAATGCAATACTAAGATAAAGTACGGATTCCAATTCTCCCGAATCATAGCGAAATATCTTTTCCATTTATCGACAGACTGTTACTACACGTGCTTTCGGATCATCGGTACGTTTTGACAGGGCGTGTTTATGTTCTTTAATCTATACTAAGATTTAAAAATGAGACGGTGTGTGTCTCTATGTCTGTTTGTTACTTAATAACGCAAGAACCACTGATCCGATTTACGTTAAATTTTGCATGGATGTAGCTTATTTGTAGATGTAGGTCAACAGTCAACAGTCTTATGGTCTACATTTGATTTCAATATTTTGCAGTGGATGTAGTAATAGTCGATTTTACTGACGTGACTACACACTTTCGCCTTTACATTTTAATTTAT
>DWTU01003084.1:0-10755 GCA_018251515.1 Cecropterus confusis
AAATCTAAACTTATCATTCAGATGTCTGTCTGGCCGGGGATCGAACCCGGGACCCACTGCGTGTCAGACCGGTATGGTGAACGTTCAGCCACGCGGGTCGTCAAAGAGAAGTAAATGGTCTATAACTCTCTCACTTTAGAGAGATTTGTCGTGCCCAACTGTAGCACAATAGTAAATTGTCGACGACACGCTCTTATGTTTTCCTTCATATTTTAAATAAGCCTGTGATTATTAATTTTGAACACAAAACATCATGCAATGAAAACAATATGAATTGAAACAGAGAGTAATTTAGAGGGAATTTTAGAGTACCTAGAGTTAATGTGCAAGGAACCACATTCAAAGTAGCTTGCGTATTACACGTAAAAGTGAAATATGCGGTTTGTGAAATACGTGATTTGTGATAAATTAGAAGGCTTTTCATTATGTATCTAACGTTGCTGTTATGATAGTGTTATTAGTAGAAAGGTGAAAACACAACATACCAAAGTATTGTCAAAGACTATTATTAGCTGATCATAATGTAGTTAGTTTCGCGCAAGGATCCTTTTAAAATTTACTTTTAAAGATTTTCTTTCACCGACGCAAAACTTTATGTAACCGTACATATCAACTTCTTTTTTTATGCAAATCAAGTGACTCTAGCGAGCAGTTCTTGTAATAAATACTTAAGCGGTTACTTCTACATGTAACAAGAGGGTTTAGTAAAGTTTACTCTGTGATGATTCTAGCGTCAGAAGAAACCATTTTAATTCATAATTCTTCGTATATTACAATATTCATCCGTGAATATAGTTCGAGATTTTTTCTTTGTTTATAACATTACTTTTTCTAATCGTTTCCTCTTCTTATATTTTTAGAGTAGATCGTAGCGCGTAAGCCGTTAAACCGCGTACTCGGTCTCTAGGTTCTAAGACTTCGCTCCTAGTATTTCTAATATCTATGGATACCGAAACAGGCCACGTTTGATACGGCTAGGAGTTCAAAACAAACGATTTCCCTGCCACATCTGCCCCGCCATTACCAGAAGCGCGTACTAATAGATTGGACATACTTCGGCGTATCTTTACAGTTTAGACCTTTATATTGCTTTTAATTTGTTTGCGGTACGCGGCCCTTTAATGTGGATCTTGCACGGTACCTTCAAAGAGCCCTCCTTTGTTTTCGTAATTACAACGTTTTTGGGATCTGGCAACTCTTTCGTAAGACCTGTATTGGAGGTTTGTTTCCATGTTTGTCGAGCCAAATGCAATGCAATTACCTACCGGTCACGTGTTTACACTTTTAAATGTTGGATCCATGAAATGTTAAAATTATTGAGCTTTTAATGTAAGTGTTAAGACGTTTAAGTAATTTGTTTGAAGCGGGAAGCGTTAACTACATGTACGACGGTAAATCGATTTCTTATAAATCTGAAACCTGTAATTATATTCAAGCGTTATTTGTAAATGTAAGGAAAAAGGGAAATTTATTTAAACGGGTACCTGGTAAATAAAACCTCTCGCTGGGATAAATACGTGGGCTAATGCGATCTTTAAATGAAAAGTTACAGTTCGGAGCGCCGAGTTCTTACATAGCGAAGTAAATTCAAAGCCGAGTGTAGGCTTTATTCTTTTTTTATGATAGGGTGTATGTAAGTGATTGCTCACATTATCGCTACTAGGTTCTTTTTATGCCATGGTGTTACCATTTATCGGCATACCGAGGCAATACGAGACGGGCCGAGAGGCAGATAGCGCGCGCCGCATAAATTTCTCCTCAACCAATTATACGAAGGAGCCTCTCTCCCTCCAACCTCCGAATATTGGTCGGGTTTTTTTTCGCAAAAAGCTTACGGCTTGCCGTCGCCATTTTGCGAAGATAAGAGCTTTTTCGTTTTTCGAACACCGACTTTTGGCTGGACGCTCCCGTGGAGAAATGCTGCGGCATTTTTTTTTTATTTTTTTGAGATATTATCGCTTCGCCTCAAGATTAAAGATGTGAGAAATGCTTTACCAACGATAAGATTGTGACATTTCAAAACGCTACTCTTGATTACATTGCTGCTCGATTTACTAAATGAATTCAGTTATACTTAATATTCGCTTTTGCTATGTTCGTGTGGACAAGGCTTAAAAGAAAACGATTGACAACAAATATTTATAAATGAAAAACCCAGCTTCATACTTCAGTATTTTAGGCAAATTCTTGTTAAACTTGTTTTTAATTTTTTTATTACTTGATGAAGTTTTACTTTAACGAGCGATTCTCTATTAATAGGATAACATTTATATTTGCCGAAATCAAAGTAAATAAATACTAAGAAAACGTGCTAATAAGTTTTGTATAAAGTGTTTATTTGGTTCTTAAAATATCCAGTCATTTGCAAATAGCTGATATGTTGTAATTGAGTTTCATGGCCTCCCTTAACAGTTGCCAAGATATTAACGAATAAATGTTTACGCAGTATCGTAAAAATAGGCAGAAATATTTCTTGTCTTAAACAATTTTTCCCACGGCCTCTTCTATTCATGGTAAACTGAATCGCGCCTGTTTAGGGCCTGTGTCATAATTATCATGATTTCATCATATTTTCGTTGCTAGAGCATACGTTCGGAAACTTGAAGATAAAATCACTGTTTTGGGCGTCGGTTTATCCTTTCCGAATTATGACGCTGCAAAATGTAATAAATTTTCACCATGAAACTTGCTCCTAAACTTAAACGAGTAAGTTTCGACTGTAAAGCTCCTTGGGCTGAATCGAGCTTAATAAATTAATCGCGTAAAATTGTAGCGCTCATTAATCACGCGGGTACGGTTGGTGCGAGCGCAGCGTTTCCGTCGGATATCAAATTTGTGGCAGTAGGTACTCGTATAAACGTGCGGGAGAAGCGGTAAATCTGGTGAATATTAAGTGTCGCATTTGAGTGGAGAGCGAGATGGGCGCAGGTGGCTTGGCCGGTCTCACGCATGCGTCTAATTGCCCCGGGCGCCCCCGTTATAACATACGCCGCGTTACCGAAACCCCGACGCGGGCGCATTTAGAACAAACCGCGCCATATTTCTCTCCGTGCGTCCGCAATTGCGTGATTTGTCACTCGCTCCGTTTGTATTTTTTTCTTTCCTCCTGAAAAATGAGTCGGGTTCAAGTAGCGCAGCGTAATTAGTTGATTGAAAAAGTGCCTTTCCTTGTTCGGGCTTGTTCCGCGATCAATCCGCCGCGTTCGCCGTAAATGCTACTGGACTTTTTAATCGAACGATCAGTTTTGTCGAACAGTCGGTACTTGGAGGTGACGTTGGATAAATTGAATTATTTTTATTTAAGTACTAACAGATCATGCAACTGTCTACGTAAGTATTGTAAATATTCTAAGCGTTGGTTAAACGTTAATCACCTACAAGTATACTTATATTTATATGTTTAGACGTCAAATAAAATTTACTATGATATGGTGGTGGCACATAAAAACGTCGTGAATTCAAAAAGTATTACATGATATAAAAAAAAACTTTATAGGTCAATAATCCCCTTTTTAACTTCGTATTTTATACGTAGAATTTTCATCACGATCAAAAGTTTAATTTAGACCGAATTGTAAACGGCCGTGATTCTATTTTGAAACCGTTTTCATGCCGTGATTACGAGCACTATAAAGATGCCTCATGATGGGACACAAATAACCCGAGGAACGCAGAAGGCGACCCAACCCCTGCAATTAGTAGCGGATGGTCACACCTCTCATTCGGCGCGATATAATTTTACTTTCTAAGTACATTTTGTGACAATAATAAATGTGACAATCCAATTGAATCCTGGCTTTAAGGAACATATTTTAGAGCTTACATTTGTGTAAAGTAGGCCGTAAAGATCACAATCAAACGCTCTAGTAATTAGTACGAACGCATCGTTCTGGGACGCTCGGTTGGGCAGATAATTTCCGCCGCGATTTCAAAAGGCATCCATTTGTCATTTGGTCGCGCGTACTCGCGCCGAGCGGACGTGCCGCGTCTGTCTCCTAATTTATTCAAATATTATTTATATAAGGAAAAGAGGACTATTAATCACATCTCTTCAGTTTTTATTTACACATGTGCAGAATGTTTGAGCGCCTTTGATCGCGGTGTTTGTTTGGACATTTATTATGGCCCCTTACGGGCTTCATTATACGTTCAGTTGACAATGTTTGTTTTATTTATTGTTCATAATATAATATTTGAATATCTGTGTATAGCATATACGTTAGTTACTCTGGGATATTTTATGCAAGATCTTCAAAACAGTAGTAGGACAGTATACAACTTCGCAATGTATATATTCTTATTGATATTTGATAAAATTGGTCATTTATTCGGATATGTTAGGCATGAATTAGCAAATACGCAAAATTTGTATTACAAAAATATGAAGAGTAGTGAAGACGGCTATTTATTTGGACGGAGGAATTAAAAAGAGAACGTTACGTCACAAATTGTAGTGCTTTTGAGTGGCTAGACCTAGGTTTATACTTTGGGACCGAAACATTAAGGGTTTTAATTAATGTTTTAATTTCTTGCAGCTATTTAAATAGTACTTCTAAAACTATTTAACGAACTTGCGATGATTTTTAATGAATTGTTTGTAAAAATGGATTTGAGTTAGGTTTGTAATATAAATTGATATGTTTTAGGGTTCCGTATCCAAAGAGTAAAATTTTGTCGCTATCACTGAGCCACCGCTGTCTGTCTGTTACAGGGCGCTATTAGTTGAATTGTAATAAATATGTTTACCTACAATTTTATTTTTTTATGGAGTTCGTAATACTATGGCCGTTATAGTAAGAATACAATAAATAAAAAGTTAATAAAAAGAGGGGGTTCTTATGTTAGAAACCGGTATTTTTCGACATCATCTATTTATCTATTGGACCTTAGTATATAAAGAGTAGGTCTTTAAATGTTCACAACGTACTTCTATATTTGCTATGATAACAAATAGTAAGCAATAGTAGAAACTAATGAAAATTTGGAGGTACGGACCCCTCCGTGCCCTCCGTGCGTTCGACTCGTACTATTGGCCAATTATATTGAAGTGATGGTTGCTCTCTACTAGATGTTTATATGAATAAATAAGAGAGACAAAAGTTGATACTTAATAAGTACCTATTGTAAGTTACCTTAATAAGTCTTTCATATAGCTACATTAGTTAATAAAACAACAAAGGTATATGTAACGACATTGTTATAAACTTAATGATAGGAAAAGTTAAAAAGCAGACAAATTAATTCTGGTTTAAAAATACGGCAACGGCCATACCAATTAGTACAGATTTGGAGCCGAAATATTTTATGTTCGTATAAAAAGGGGAACGATTCGTACAGATCATTCATTAATGAAATATTGGTAGAGAAATTGATCGTTAGCTAACCTAACCAACTGTTAGGCTCGACTGTTTTCACTAAAATTGCGCTGAAGTTCATCATTTCTGTCCGAAGTTAACATTTTAAAGCAAATTGAGAGACATTTGATGGGAAAAGTTATTTTCAAATGTCACTCGGCTCGATGTGACGGCGTAACAAATGACTTGTCCAATGGCATACCTCTGCAAACTTATTTAAATCGGTCGCAAGAATAGCAGTCGGAGCTTTTAAGTAAAGAGAAGAAGGCGTTTAGGTATGGACCAGTATACTCTCAACCCATTATTGTCCCACTGTTGGGCATGGGACTTCTTTCAGATAGAGGGAGTTTCAGGAAATCATCCATCGCGCTGGCTAAGTGCGAATTGGTAGACGTCATACATTTGTGAGAACTTTAATAAAGAACTCTCAGGTGTGTAGGTTTCCTTATGATGTATTCCTTCACCGTAAAGCAGTGATAATTAATTTCTAATGTGCACATAATATATATGTGTGCCATGGATTCCAACCTCGGACCCTCGATTTAGAGGCCGAGTTTCGACCATTCGGTTATCACTGGTCATGGACTAAGCAGTCCAGTCCATGGCTCAGGGACTGCAATGAACTAGTTATAGAACTTTATAGTATTAGTATTTAGTTTACATATTTTCATCATTAAAGCATTAATGATGAAAATACGTAAACCTACTACATGAACACTATGAAGAAATAAAATACAATTAAATACTAAGACGCCCGACTATAGATATTGCCCTTAAGTTAAACTTTAGTTGATATATCACAAGTTATTCGTATAGGTTTATGTTGTGCATAGTAACCTGGGAAACACATGTAAAGAACTTTATTTCTAATAGGTTTGCTGTGAGACGAGGACAACATAATTGTATTAAACGGACTCTGAGGCACGTAAATGATGAACCAAACTTCGTTGCACGCAACAATTCGCGCTGCGCTTATGTTTTGCAGCCGTCTCACATTGTTTGCTAGAGAATTTAAAATACTTACTTCTCGCGGGCTTCACAATTGAAAATATTTTTCGTTTCATGACTTTTCTCATTGTTAGGCTTACTCGTGTAATAGATAGCAATGTTGTTGAGATAATGAGGGGCAGGCAACCACGAAGCCCTCATTATTTGATGATTCTTGTTAAGTATCAATTAAAGCGAGAGAATTAAATTGTGCCTACAAAAGAATTTTATGGAAGACTGGCATGCACGGTATTCGCTTAGATTTTAGCTTCAGCACCATTTGCTTCTATTATTTAAATTACATAATATTATCTCGACTTATGATCTTAAAACGTTTTGAGGCAAGTTTGTCATGAACAGGTTTTGCGAGAAGTCTTAAATAATATAATATGTATTGAAGTCGAGATATACCTGAAATATGATTAATTGGATGTCATCGTTTTATTCCTCGTGTTACGCAATGATCATCAGTTCGGCATTGTACTTTTTTGTAAATAACTTTATTTGTTTAAGCAAGGTTATTCGGGTTGGCTGTTTGTAAATGGTGTCTTAGCCTTTGATGAGGCTGTTTAAAAGTTGAATGAGTACAAGTTGAACGTGGCGTCATTCATAACGAGTACATTTTTCTAGGGACCACCGTGCTCCGTCTTATCTCGGGACAGGGACGGCATGTGCGGACGTGGGATCATCAATCGTGCGCGAGCGCATGTCGTCTACCGCTCTTTTCGCCCATTTCTCATCTGAATACCGCTTGACGCTATCGTCTCACTTCTCATGTTATGATGGATTTATGAATAGTCTGACAGACGTGGGCGGCGCGTCGTAATTAGTTCCGTAATTTAAAAAATCATTGCCTCTTTTGGATACATACAGTTTTGGCGAACTTTCTTTGCTTATTACAAAGATATAAAACTGATTACATTGTGTAGCCTGTATATATAGGGATATTATATATACAGGCTACACAATGTAATCAGTTTTTCAGGGATATTGCACAAATACCCATATTTTAGCAACAGATTAACATTTAAGATCATTCAAAAAGCTTTCGGGCTGGGGTGAAAATAATAATAACAATTATGATTAATAAATCATCTATGAAGTGACTTTGCTTATAATATGGGTCTCTGCGCACGCGCTTCATAGCTGAATGTGCACAACAGTTGTGTCAAGGTTCAATGAAACTTAATCGAATTACGATTGATTCGTTAAGCTTTAAAGCACTAGCATGCTAGTGTGTAGAGTATAGTTTTTTCAAGCGTAGGTGCGAATAAAGACGCGATTATCTAAATTTGGCATTAGGCAAGACGGCAGCGGCCATGTCGCGGGGGGCGGGGCTAGCGTGCGGCCGCGCGCCATTGGCCACAAGATTCGCGCGCGCAGAACGTTCGCGTTTTAAATAATACGCACGCTAAGAACTTTGTTAGGGAAGTCAAACTTTGCAACCCCGGTATTTTGGTGTAGGCAGCTAATGTCGGCATAAAGTACGCTATAGTTTTGATATTATTAAAAACCGTTAATCCAATATGTAGGTAGTGTAGGTAGGAATAAATACGTGACAATTAAGTTATAAAATGCTTAGAGATGGTGAGGTGAAAACTGTACATATCTGGATAAATAGGTAGAAAAACGTCTGAACAGTTTATGCGAGATAACGGTGAGTATTTACTCGGTCTTTGCCTGTTAAATACAAACCAACAAACATATACGTTCGTCCCTGCAGTATAACACCTACAACAGGGAGGTAGGTAATTATTACAATTTTGGAATCAGGAGAATTTGTGCGCGAGTAGGTAATGTTTCGTTAGCGGTGAGGTCGGTGAGGAACAAGGTGGCGGAATGCATCGAATGTAGTGCATGCGGTGTTGCGGCGCGGTGGAGCGGCGGCCGCTGGGCGCGCGGCGCTGGCGACAGCGTGCGTCACGCTCCGCGGCGGCGCGGGCGCCCGCGGGGTAATCTTGCTAATTACAGATAAAATCTGCACCTCGGAACGCAACCCACAACGGCAAATCCGCGGGACGCTCTCACGTGCCCCACAAAAACGGCCGCAAAAATGTGGAAAAGAAAATAATCGAGCTTCCGCATCCAGGCCGAGTCAAGCGGAAGCTAATTACACCGAATAACGTCGGCGGATCATGGACGAACATTCGAAGACTTCAAACTTGGCGCTGAACTTTTTTCTCGTTTTGCTGCGCGACCCGTATTCTTTTTAAGGCGGGGCGACTTTTTGTTCGGTCCGCGACGTTTCGATGCATCGCATTGCGCTAGCTTTATTTTCTCGGCCGAAACCAACTTTATGTTTTTTGTTCCCAGGTGTGGTTTCAAAATGCGCGAGCGAAGTGGCGAAGGATGGTGACGAAGCAAGAAAACAAGATGGCGGAGAAATGTTCCCCGGACGCTTCCCTGGAGATGGACATGTACCATGGTCCGATGGGGTCGATCCAGTCGCTGCCGCCGCACAGCCCGCCCTACAGCGTGATGGGTCCGCCGAGCCCCAACTCCATGGACTGCCCATAGCCCCACTTTTGCGCCTTATGAGCGCAGCCTGGACCATTACCATTGAACGTGCATCATCCTTTCGCGCTCTACTTGAACGGTGGAAAACTAGAGTGAAAAGTACTCTTTGTTAGTGATGATCAAGCGGTAGCCCAATGTGTAGTGTGTGGACTTTATACCTAAATATCGGAAATGACTGTACCAGACCAAAAATTGGCCACAATTTTAAGGTCGTCTACGACCATAATAACGACTACGAACATACCATGCAATAGTTATTAGTGTTCGAGCCAACATTTTCAGATTTTTGTGTACTTTGTGTTTTGTAAAAAGATGTGCACGTGACCCTTCACTGATCTGAATATGAAATCTCACATGTTGTTTTAAAGTTTCTTATCATTGTAGTCATCACTAAATTATTTGCCTAACCTGTTATTAGGATATTTGGCATTGCTAGCATGGTCAAATATATATCTATCGGCAGACACAAAAGCTCTGTTAACATCCTTTGTATACCTGAAACTCAGAACAAGATGAGTTTATATGTTTATTAATTTGGACTTTGAGCATAGCCGTCCAATATGTTACAACAAATTATGTCTACATCTTGAAATTGTACGGTACACATCTGTTGCTTTTATGCAAAATTTAACTTACTAAAAAATATTTTTTATTTATTTATTAGTTGATTTGTATAAAAACATTGATTAGGCAGTTCATTACAGGATTATATAAATTAAGTGAGAACCCTGAATTAAAATGTTGTCAATTGGCGTGTACAATGAATTCAATTAAAAACCCCAAAATGGGTCACTCATCAATGTACAAAAATGTATTATAATCTGATTCATAAATACTTAGTAATTATAATCGTCAATATCATCGAATAATGTTAATACATGCGTTGTGATCGGTGATTACTCTTAGAATACTTAAAAATATAGGGTTCATCGAATGAATACGATGGAAAATGGTTTTCTATTAATATATACTATTTATTTATTGAACATTCACTATTTAAAATAGGTATTAAGATATTGTAAGCATTGATATTATAGTTAAATGTGAAATTTTCCATAGTGTATAATATAGCGTCGTAGTTTTAGATTAATAAGTAATATTAAGAAGACAGTGGTTAGGGAAACCTTGCAAACGTGGTTATCCATTTTGCTGGGAATCATTACTAAGACCTTACATGTTATCAGTGTAAGTATGTTAAGCATTACCTAGGTATAATGTTTTCCAGCTAAGTACACACTGTTAGTTCCTTTTTTGTATAAATATATTCATTATTGAAGTAATTAATCTCATTAGCATTACATACGACTATTAGTGATCAACGAAATAATCTTTAATCTAATTCGATTCTGTAGACAATGTCATATTTCGGACAAAGGATATGTAAAACGCACTAAGTAAGCTGTGTACGGCCAGAGTCCGTACAGGAATTATCGTCATCTCGGATGATCAAACCTGTGACTAAGAATATAACAAACTGTTAATAAAAATATTTCCAACTTTAGAAAAATACTAATTCTTTTATTAATTCTACATCCCGAATAATGCACTATATTCTAAATATATATGAAAACGCCAAAATATTCAATACCTACCTACCCTGCTACCTATATTTGCACCTATCCTTGCACAGTCCTCCCAAGACGTAAATACTTCTCGTAATATGGAAACTAGAACACAACACTTCTCTAAGAAGTGTAAATTACATGCTAATACTTACTAGCTAAGTACTCGAAAGAAACTTCGTCGGAATGATTTTAATTACACTTTAAGCATATCATAAGTTTTTAACTATTAATTAGATAACTATTTATAACATTCTGAGTTCTTCAGATTATGCTGAAGTGTGGTAGAGCAGTGATAGCCCAATGGTTAAAACTCGTCCTCTCAATCGAGGGTA
>DWTU01003085.1:0-10753 GCA_018251515.1 Cecropterus confusis
ATGAGTGTGACTCATTCTTGTCCTATTTTTAGCAGTAAACATGAAATCAGAGCAGTGATAGCCTAATGGTTGAAACTCGGCCTCTCAATCGTGGGTTCGAATCACAGCTTCGCACCACTGATTTTTCTAAAATTATGTGCGTATTACAAATTAATTATCATTGCTTTACGGTGAAGGAAAACATCGTGAAGAAACCTGCACACCTGAGAGTTCTCAAAAAGAAAGAGTTCTCGAAGGTGTGTGAAGTCTACCAATTCGCACTTGGCCATCGCGGTGGACTATGGCCTGAACCCCTCTCATCTTGAGAGGAGACCCGTGCCCAACAGTGGAACAATAATGGGTTGACGATGAAGTATGAAACAATTATAGATTATGGTTTAGTTGTTATATATGCGGTCAGATGACTGCAGGCTCGTTAATGACAAGTGCAGAATATGACTGTTTGGTTGCTATTATAGCAAATGTTATCACTATAAACCTATATACAAATTTTGCTTAAACTCTCCATCTTAAACCTTTGAATCCTTTTGGTGAAACTGTATACTACTCAATTTTCAGATCTCAGGGCCAGATCCGCCCCGTCCTGTAACCAGCTTCGCCCATCTCGGCTTCGACGAGCAGCTGATGAAGGCGATACGCAAGTCTGAGTACACGCAGCCGACGCCCATACAGGCCGCCGGCGTGCCCGCCGCCCTTTCGGGGAGGGACCTAATAGGTACTATGATATTAAATTTGTTTATTCATCTCATGCCTATAGCTGCAACACTCTAAAGCAGTGATTCCTAAATGGTGGTCTGCAGAATCCTTGGGTTCCATAGAAGTGTCACAGGGTTCCGCCCTCTGTCAGAAATTTAAATATTTGTGCAAGAGTCCCAAACGCAATGCTATTATAAGAAATATGTTAAAAAACTTCATTCTTCACATAAAATAGTTGTTACACGTTTATTGTTAATTTATAATTTGGTAGTTGTAGTTGTATGAAATTCTAAAATACAAGGTAAATATTTTAGTTATCGTAATAGCCAAGTACATGAAGCTGTCGGTCGCCATCGTAATCGGCTGGAACTATCCCGTATTTCCTCCAACAATACATGAAGCAGTACAGTGGAACATGTTGCAGGACTGCTCCAGTTGTGTTAACCGCAACAGAGCTATAATACATAAAAAAGGTTGTAATCACCATAGTTTTTTTTTAGCAAAATAGTACTCTAGAAATAATGTTATTGATACGCAGGTATTGCTCGGACTGGGTCCGGTAAGACCGCAGCGTTCCTCTGGCCTCTGCTGGTGCATATAATGGATCAGAAGGAGTTGGCGCCTGGAGACGGACCCATTGGACTCATTCTCGCACCCACTCGGGAACTTGCACAACAGGTATGTTGAATCTCTAATAATAATAGCTACTGCAAATTGATCCTATGGTTCCTACATTCAATTAATTGCTAGGGGAAATTATTTTTACATATTTACTAGCTGTAGTTCAGAGGGATTGTATAAGATACTTAAAAAACTTCAATGGCGTGATGCAGGATTCGTGATAGCGCCATCTGGAGTCGAGTGGCTGAATGATGTCCTGATGTAATGTTTACTATATTATTACCGTTGTAGAATTAGCAAATTGGTAAGAGAACTATATAATGTGATGTTAAGTGGTTATTACTTCTCATGGAAAAGTATAACTGAGTTTTGATAAGGTGGAAACTATTTCAAGTTACTACCTAATCATTACAATTCTTTACAGTCAAATAGCTTTTTTTTACACTAGACTCTAAGGTATGGCAATGATGGCATATTTTCATTTCAGATTTATATGGAAGCGAAGAGGTTTGGCAAAGTTTATAACATAAGGTGCGTGTGCGCATATGGTGGGGGGTCAAAGTGGGAGCAGACGAAAGCCTTGGAAGGTATATTTTATCATGATTCATTCAATCTTCAAATATTACAGGATGTATGTAGATATTTTAAAATCAGATTAAAATATCATTATTATTATAATATATATCTGTTAAAACAGTTTAGTATAATCACTATCTTTGAGTATTTTTATTGTAATGGTATTCAGGGCAATTTGTAGATCAAACAGTCTAGTAACTCAAGTGACGAACTCTCGGTAAAATATACTCAAACCGGTTGACCTGTGCAATTTTTCGCAAAATATTATAAAGAAACACAGAATCGACATAATATTTTTCAAAGTTGAAATTTTACTTTTGTCAACTAATTTCAAAAATCTGATAACTGACATGTTAGTTGCAATGCATTGTTAACAAAAGACATTCCTACGGCTATAAGGAACAACAACCCAGCAACAGACGGCAATACTGTGTTTTATAAGAACGCTTTCTACATTCATAGCCCCACGCTAGGATTTTCTCCTGTGTCGTGGGTGCCATGGACACACAAAGACGAATACAGAAACACCCAGACCCATAACGGAAATCTAAACTCATTCAGATGTCGGTCTTGCCGGGGATCGAACCCGGGTCCCACTGCGTGTCAGACCAGTATGGTGACTGCTCCTCCACGTAGGTCGCCAAAACAAGAAAGAAATTTAACTTTGTAATTAAAAACGTAATGTTTACTATGTATGTGTGTGTATGGTTAATTTTTGTCAAGAGCAGAGAATATAAGCTTAAAAATAGTGTTTGGCTTGTTATACAAAGAATTCATAGTAGTGTATTGCACGTACAAAACACACCTTTTAGAAGAAGTCTTAGATTCTAAATTAGAGGTATTGTATTGCAGGAGGGGGCGCGGAGATAGTGGTGGGCACGCCGGGTCGCATCATCGACCTGATCAAGTGCAAGGCCACCAGCCTCAACCGAGTCACGTACCTCGTTCTGGACGAGGCCGACCGGATGTTCGACATGGGCTTTGGTGAGTACTACACATATTTCATTACATTTTTGGAATTAGTCTTGATTTTAAGTATAAGCACACTAGCTGTGCCCCGCGGTTACACACGCTACTACATAAGAAAAAACAAACATAGCATAATGTTATATAGCCTAAACCAGCGGTCCGCCTCCGGGCCGCGGAAGGTCGAACCTCAGACTGCCAAATATCGTCCAATATATCTTGAATAATACCTTCATAGAGCGACCATTCCCGGCGCCAGTACATTGGTCGTCAAATTGCAGAGACACAGATCTGAAAAATTAACTAGATTTAAAAGGGAAGCCATATATGAATTTCGCTCTATCTTTAAACTGGCCTAGGGTCAGTCCTGTGGTCTTTTTTTGAACATTTCAACATCATCCGGACCACACTTAAAACTACTTGCCGACTCCTGGTGTAAACCTTTCCTCAATAAATGGACTATTAACTACAAAAAAATTTATTCAATTTGAACCGGTAATTCTTGAGATTAGCGCGTTAGACCAAACGAACTCTTTAGCTTTATAATTATTAAAGTTTAAATGGAACGTGTGGCTTTTGGCGTATACACCATTAGAGCTAACCGTTTCTTTATCAGAACCCTTAGTTTGCATCTTAGTGTGAAATGTTTTGCCACTCTTAAACCGAGTATTGTTGCCGGGAGGTAAAGAAAAATAAGTAATTTTATTTTCGAAATTACGCGAGTCATTCGACTGAAGAAGACATGTTCGGGACTAAGAAGCTGGACTTCTTAATCCCGAACATGAAACGTGACATATCTTTAACGTATCTATTGTAGAAATATCGTTACAAAAAATACTTATTACCTATAAATGAAGTACCCCGTAAGAAAAAATTGCGATAAAATGGTATTATTTGAATATTTGTAACTGTATTGTGCATTGTATTGTAAAGTATATGAATACTTTTCTACCACTCACTTTCTAGAAACAGGCTTTATTAAGATTGAAGGAAAAAAAACTCATTAATAATAGTTTTCGATACTAAAAAAAAATCATATGAAAGCACAATCACTAAACTTTAACACCTCTATTTTGTTTTCTCAATCAACGTTTTTTTTTATCTACACATCATCACATCCATTCAGCTGGATACTTTACAAAACAAGGTATATAATAAAATAATTCATTAAATTCGATTATCATGAAAAAAATAGTCTTTGACATGCACCAGGTATGGTCGAGAGACTTAAAAACTATGTACTCAACCTACAAAAATGTACACGTTTTCCTTTTTATTTTGGCTAAACGATACGACTTTGACGAACCTAAACGATTTGGATACAAGGCCTTAAACTAGGAAGATTCAACAACTGAGTCTGCATGTTAGATTCGAATCGTGTAAAATTGAGTTTATTTTTTTATGAGACTGTTTTTTTTATCCATAGCACAGATTAGATATGTCCGATACTAAGCGTAAAATTCAAGATGTGTGAATAGAGCAGAGTGGCGCAGTGGAAGCGTGCTGGGCCCATAACCCAGAGGTCCGTGGATCGAAACCACGCTCTGCTAATACAGATCAATATACTTGCTCTTTTTTTATTATTTTTACTAAATGAATAATTTAGTACAATTAATTTAATATAATTGAATTCAATCGATATTAAAAAAATATTCAAAATTTATTGGCAGGGATTTGATTATGTGTGGTATTAATATTTCTATGTGTACTTTACTAAATTTCTATAGTAAAGTAGAAGAACATAGCACTTTATATAATACTATGTTAATTCAAGGTATATAAGGTATTTTTTTTCAACTGGACGTGGAATGTCAAATTCAAAAGCATAGACGTAGGAAATAGAAAAGTAATAGACATAGGAATATTTTATTATATAATTATTTATTTTATTATAATCTCCACATGAATTAAAACGAAAATGAATATATGAATCAATTTTTATAGTCGGAAAGCGAACGACTTTATGTATAGTAAGTCAAAATACCTGTTTTGACAACGCCATCTATACTGTCAATGTTAAACTACTTAGTCCATCATGTAACTCATATAACCTTCTTACTACAGCTCCTTACTAACTTAACGCTTCAAAAATAGATGGCGTTGAGTGTCTATGGAGTCACTTTTAAAAGTATTTGAGTGCAAAAGATAACGTGTCGTTTTCCAAACTCACCAAAACAACTATTATCTAAAAATAATAATATGAAATACACTTTAAAACTCGAAGACTCGTGAATAAATTGTATTTTTATAAATATGAAATAAAAATGTCCTCGTGACGGTTCGCGCGCACATCGTAAAAATTTACTCTCATATTTTTTCCCTAACGCGGCAAAAGTATAAGTTCAAAAGCTCGGGGGTGTGGTCAGAGCCGCAGGTGCGGTCGATCTGCGGGCACGTGCGTCCGGAGCGGCAGGCGCTGCTGTTCTCGGCGACGTTCCCGCGCCGCGTGGAGCGGCTCGCGCGCGACGCGCTGCACGACCCCGTGCGCGTGCAGCACGGCGCCGCGGGGGAGGCCTCGCACCTCGTGAGCCAGCACGTCAGGTGAGCGCGCGCTGCCCGATTTACGATCTTAGCTTAGTTGGTTAGCTAGATAGTTAGCTAGTTAGTTAAAGGAAAGGAAAAATAAAATGGGCTGAAAAGTACTGAAAAAAAGACCGACGACATAATTATATTTCTGGAGGGGGTGGGGGGTGAGCATACTCTGTCCGGGTTAGTTGACGATCTAAAGGAGATAGCGGATCACAGCGATGTTCTACGATGCCCATATAAATAATTTTGGACATAACTTTCCTATATTTGCTACTATTCTATTGCAGTTTTCTAGTCGTTTACATGACTATCACAACGAAATGAGTTTCTCTTGGAAATAAAAGTTCTTTTATGATAACAATGAGCCAATCAATAATATATTCTTGTAAATTCTAACTAAACAACAGCCACCATAATGTTTTATTTTTTGTTATGCCTCATTACGCATTATGATTGAGTAATACTTGCATTTTATCAGATGAACAGCATAATCGTTTCTCGTCCACTGTACACTACACTCAAATTAGCTCTTATAACTTCGTAGAAATGCTATTCCTTTTGTAGCAACACATCGCTATTTTAAATGAATGAATGATTTTCGATACGTGCGGTTACGTTTCGAAAATCATCCATTTTAAGCTAAAGATACAGTTTTATCCATTATATAGATAGCTCTAAATACACAGTGGCATTAAAAATTAAAAGATGTTTTAATTACTTTACATCATTCTTTAAAAAGATAAAATCGAAATAGCGTTTTTGTATTGAGTCGTTATTCATGTCAATGGGGACATGTGCGAATAGCCAATTGTTTATTTTTGCAGAATATTCAACAAACCTGACGAGAAATGGTCATGGCTACTCAAAAACCTGGTGGAGTTCCTATCATCTGGCAGTGTGTTAATATTTGTAACCAAAAAGGTATATTATTTATTACTTTTGTACCTAATTTCAGAAACAAAATATTAATGTTTTTTTTCGTGTGTCTCGCGTTTTGTTTGTGAATTGTCTGTAGTAATAATAACAATGTTATCTTTATTACCCGACTGCGTCAGAAGGAGAGTTATGATTTTCGATCGTATATAAGTATGTATGTATGTATGCCTATTTATTTGGCACGCGCTACAGCCCAAACGGCTTGACATTGTGGCGGATTGTGACATACCTATGTTATACATTATACAGCAATGTTTTTATTAACATTGTATTATTATGTATAAAAGTTAAGAATCCGGGAGGTATTCGATTTCGTAGAGAATTGCCCGGGTAAAGAGGGTACCCCTCGAGGCCCGAACGTCATTGGCCAACCGCCCGTATGTCGAATTAGCCGTAGCACATGAGAGACCGGACGGTAAGACGTCCCCGTTATTGTTATTATTACTAATGTTATATCATTTGAATCGTTTGAGTTTGCAGTGTCAGAATGTATAATTTTTAATATGGTGGTCGTAAATACCGAAAAACGGGGGATGGCTCGACTTTCGTATTAGAATAACCATTTCAAAGAATATATATTACAAAACTCTATTTATGTTACTATTGAGAAAAAAAAATATGAAATAAAATATCTTTATTTTGCCCTTCTTTATTGGGACTTCGGTGGCACTAACAAATTGTCACTTACAATATTTTTTCTTACACTACCACTGGATCGGAACACGACCTCAACTAAGATGGTCCGGCAAGGAACTCAGTATAAAAACAAAAAAAGCGACTGTTTAAAAACAACTAGCTACTCAATGGTTTTAAAGCAGCTGGATTTTTGGTTTTAGAATTTTAAACAATGTCACTTGTTTATAATATCGTTGACTTTATCAGCTGGAAGCGGAGCAGACAGCTGCGAACCTGGGCGTGCAGCAGTACGACGCGCTGCTGCTGCACGGCGACATGGACCAGGCCGACAGGAACAAGGTCATCACGGCGTTCAAGAGGCACGAGAACAGCATCCTCGTCGCCACTGACGTCGCAGGTATATTGTAGATGTAGTGAACGAGCGTGTAGATTACATGATCCTTAGTGGCCATCGCTACTCCTGTACGATATCAACTCCAGATATGGTCAAAATCTTAGCTGAGGTTGGCTACAGGCGATCGAAGCGACCAGCGTGGCGGAGCGGTCACCTAACCCGTTTGACACGCAGTAGGTTCCGGGTTCGATCGCCGGACAGACAAACATCTGAATGATTAATTTAGATTTCTGTCTGGGTCTAGGTGTGCATTCATCTTTGTGTGTGTCCATGGTACCCACGACACAGGAGAATATCATAGTGTGGGGCTATGAGTGTAGAAGGCGTGTAAGCATTGCTACTGTTTTAGCCGGTGCTGTAGGTCTCCAAAAAAAATTACTAGAGGTTATAAAATGGTTCAGTATATTGTATATAATGCATGGAGCGCTACGGACCTGTGCACAGTAAATGGCAGCTAATGAGCGTGGGCGCTGACAGTGGCGCGTGCGGACAGCTACCTGTGAGGTTTAAATACCTTGGATATTGACTTATCTTTACCACACGCATCAAACCAGTACACGGCAGCGCTTAACGATGCTGTATTAAGCAGAAATAGGAGTTGTAGTGGTGCCTCCGGGGTCGAAACACAAGAGGTTCAGACGTTTAGATATTTACTGAGTGCAGATATATAGACGTGAATACGATTATGTAAACATACTCGGGTGTATTTGGGATTTTACACTCGATTTTAACCATTTCAAAATAATATGCGTCTGTATTGGTGTTTGGCGTTTACATTATTGTCATTGTTCGGCAAGCTATTCGACGAATTGTTCGCTATGTTTAAATGTTGCATTACTGTCATTGTTTTGGGATGACGTTTTAATTTGTCAAAATGTATTTGGTTAAGATATTTATCGACGTCAGCTTTGCTCGATGGACAGATGGGTGACGGCTTGTGAATAAACTTTATTACTCTTTTATGATTAGGACGGCAAGTTAAACACGTATCATAACGTTAGTCTTGATTGTTATCAATGAATGGCCGTCGTTAAATCTAATCACAAACTTTTTCAATTATTTTTTGTATCTTGAAAACAAAAAAAATGATGGAGGTGGATCGTTCACCTGTCCTATTTTGCATCGTAGCAGCGTGTTATAGTAAGCTCTAGCATACCTTTTTCGTCGACAGATACATGCTTAAATCTAGAAAACATATCGCTGTGTAAGGGCTAATAACTGCATTTATTTCCTCAGCTCGAGGCCTGGACATCCCGCACATCCGCACGGTGATCAACTACACGGTGGCGCGCGACATCGACACGCACACGCACCGCGTGGGGCGCACCGGGCGCGCGGGCGTGCGCGGACACGCCTACACGCTGCTCGCGCGCGACACCGACCGCGAGTTCGCGGGCCACCTGCTGCGGAACCTGGAGGGCGTGCAGCAGGTGAGTGACGTCGCGTGGCCGCATCGACGCGCACGCGCACCGCGTGGGGCGCACGCGTGCAGCGGGTGACTGGTGACTGCTGCAGGCCAGGAGGTGGTTACTTCCCAGCTTGTGATGGTACGAGGAAATATTAACAGCTGCTGTCGCTACCTTATGACTTGACATTACTTTATCGTCGCCGTATTCAAGATTGCTCAATACGATTACCTTTTACGTCTTGCCCGTATAATGACTGGTATATGGGCGAAACGTAGGCGGTGGTCGTTTTGACGTAAAATAATAAATTCGTACTAAGGGCACAGGACATCAGACTGCTGCTTGCCAGGCGATATGAAGATAAGGGAATTCAAGGCATGATGAACCCTGTCGCTGCCTTATTAGTTTACCGATGCTGTGTTCTAGTTCATATTCATGTACCCCACTTTAGGTGGTACAGTAATATTGTCAAATCCTCCATGATTATCTGCCACACTGAGCGCGAGTTCGCGAGGCACCTAAGGAGAGCATGGTAAGTGGCGACACGTGGCCACATCGTTCAGTTGGTGCGGACAGGATATGTCGTCGCTTCCTAGCTGGTGGTGGAACGAGGGGTTCCATTTTGTGCGAAGGTCACCCATTTCTTTTGCTATTTTTATATTTTTATTAACATTAGTTTACTGTTGTATTGTTGTATATCAAGTTTATCTACATTCCTCCATATGGTACAGCAGTATTGTAAAATCCTCTTGTGATTCTCCAGTTGGTGGAATGAAAGGTTCGCTTAAAGAGGAACAGACACCTGTGTAGTTCTTAAGCGGCGAAAAGGTCTACCCTTAAAACAGTAATCAGGTTAGGGATAGTAGCAAACGAGCATGCAGACTACCTAATTTTAAGTGTTTATTGCCGCCTATAAACGTTTATCATCTACCCTGATAAAATAAGAGCTCCTGAGATGGACCGTAGATGTTACCCCTGAGGACTAAGGTGGAACGCCTCGGATTAAAAGTGTGATAAGTAGGTTAAGGACATGGTCTTATAATGTGTATTGTTTAAAATTATCATTATTTCAGGAGGTGCCAGAGGAGCTAATGCAACTGGCGATGCAGTCTTCATGGTTCCGAAAGTCGCGCTTCAAGAAGGGCAAGGGAAAGAACTTGAATATTGGAGGCTGTGGACTCGGGTATGAGCATTGTGTAATATATTTATATATTACACTATTTTAAACCCCTATTGGGAGGTCTGTGTTCAATACTGATAGGGCTAATGGATGAATGGAGACAGTTCTATCAAGGTTGATTATGTTTTATTTGTTGAAATAAAAAATGGATTAATTGTATTGTATCCGGTTGGCATATAAAATGAATTAAAGGTCTTGGACTTTACTTCTAAATATTTTAATATTGATTGAATAACATATAACACAAAACCTGAGTGAGTCCAACCTAAACGCGTAATTTCTAGAACATTGTAAACGATCGTTTGACAAAAACAATCACTTGCAATGCAACTTGCTTGCAAACAACAAAAATTTGCGTTGAATAAAACCTAAAAAAAAATATTAAAAATAATATACTATAATAATATAAAAAACCTATCTTTTTAGGTTTTTCACAAACCATATTAATTACGATACCCGGTGTTCTTTACTATTCTAAAAAAAGAAGACATTTTAAATCATATAATATATATTATAATTTGTTCTTTCTATAAGTAGGGTAAAGTTAAAAACATAACCTAACTTATATCATTCAATTGAATGTTTTAAGATCGATCAAAACGTTCCTTAACTGCGAACATTTTAGGCAGTGTGTATGTAGGTGTGTGCGTAACGTGTGGTCGCGTGTCGCAGGTACAAGGAGCGGCCCGGGCTGCCCGCCGCGGACGAGCCGGCGGCCGAGCGCGCGCCCGGGCCCGCCACCGACCGCCTGGCCTCGCTCAAGCAGGCCTTCCGCACGCAGTACAACCAGGCCGGTTGCCGTTTTCACGTGCG
>DWTU01003086.1:0-10750 GCA_018251515.1 Cecropterus confusis
TCGCATTAGTAGATTCCACATACCTCAGAAAACATTTCGAAGTATTCTCAGTCACGCAGCTTCACACGTTATATTCCCGTTGATAATTTAATCTTAACACTCGATTTAATCATACACATTGTCATAACTCCGCAGCCCGTATTCCTCCCAACACGTAGCTGGCGTTGCACACATTCCTCGCTTTTTCCTCGGATTCCCGCACACCACCCGTCTAATTACACTTAATTCTTGCTTCGTGCTTATTTAAACGGAGGATTGCAATGCGGGCAACACTCGAATTAACCCACGTATTTATACAGACAATCAGACGAGAATTAAACTTGATTTCCGGCTCGGATACGAACTTTCTCACGCACTTACATAGTATTTGATTTCTTGAGTACGTCTATTGTACGTACGAGATAATTGAGCTGAATATAGGTACAGATGTAATAAATAATCTTGGAGTGCCTGTCCATGGAGTATTCAAAGTGTTAACATACTTTCGTATAAAATTAAAACCTAGTTTTTTTTTTTAATTTTTATTACTGCTATTCTGTTCGAAATACCAGGATTGATTTTGCTTGCAATTCTGCATGAAGCAAGAAGTGACCAATTATTAATGTTATCTGCTTAAAATATTTAACGAATACTTAAAAATTTAAAATGATAACAGAGCTTAAAATTCATAGCTTTTTGTTATACTTTTATTATTGTTAATAGTATTTATGTATTTCTTGATATTATTAATCGCAGAGTTACATAAGGAAGGCACATTATGAGTATACAGGATTCAGACTTTGACGACCCGCGTGGCGGAGCGGTTCCCATACCGGTCTGTCACGCAGTGGGTCCCGGGTTCGATCCCCGGTCAGACAGACATCTGAATGTTGGGTTTAGATCTCTGTTCTGGGTCTGGGTGTTTGTGTATTCGTCTTTGTGTGTCCATGGCACCCACGACACAGGAGAAAATCCTACTGTGGGGCTATGAGTGTAGAAAGTGGAAGTGGAAGTGGAAGTGGAAGACTAAAGAACCCATTTACTATGGATCACTGTACAAGAGTTTACGTTTTAAATCAAAATTATTGGTGACTATCATATATCTGTATCAAAGACCGGTTATTATGAAAGAAATTAAAAAACCCAAACTATAGATATAGCCATAAAGTCGGAAGTCTTAAATAGCAACAGTACATACATAGTGCACGCTTAGTAGAACATTTTACGGTTATTACGAATTGAAACAACAGCTAATTTTGCAACCGTTCAGTAACAGTACAGCGAAATTGGACGCTTGTCGGCCAACATCGGTCTACAATTAGGTCTCAATCAGACCATCTGGGCCTTAGGTAAATAAGACTATTAAATTACAGCACTGGGTCAGATATTCATAGCGTTCATTATAATATATGTATCCTTATAAAATGAAAGCAGAAAACGAGCAAGATGTCCACCTGATGGTCGCCACAACCGCATTTGGGACATTAATCAAGTCCAGATGAAATCAGTCTTGCCTGGCTACAGAGGCGTTGCTACTTTCGACTAAGTTGGAATGCCTCCTACAAGGTCTGTGCCTTACCAGATCATTTAAGCCAGAACACATCAGAGTTTAATACTGTTGTAAGTCATAAATAACAGAATAACGAAGTACCTACCTAAGGTTATAGGCCAATTAAAATACATAACAACAACAATGATTCTTTTAATTGATGTTGCGTTCAAATGTAACGCGTACATATTGACCACTTGACAAAGATCAACGTAATGTAGGTACATACATTTAAATTGATTACGTTAAACAAAGGGCCGAAATGAAAATAACTGTAAAGCAGACATGCCGATATCCTCTTACAATTTCATAAAATCTACATACCTAACTCGGTGAAAACTCGGTAAGTTAATAATTGTGGTGCCACCGTTAACCACTGCTTGCTGTGAGCCAGAATCACACCAATCTCGGGATCAGCAGGAAAACCCGTGATTCAGTACAGAAAGCATGGGAATGGTGTAACGAGCGAAACCTATTAAAGAGGCGAACCGTAGAGAAATATCTCACGATCCTGGCTTATTACAAATTATGGCCGCATTCCTACATCGGAGACTATTAAACAGGAGTAGGGCTGTATGGTTACGGGCGATGGACCGCAATTAATGTATATATAAATGAGAGACGCAATGTCTGTTTGTTGCAGATAGGTTATTGAAATAATTCCATTTAATCGACGTTTCATCAGCAGTGATTAATTGTCGTCGCTACCAGGACCAAAATAAATAGCATTAAGTGTACACGGTACTTTTCCGCTGTCCTAACGGACTTCGTGCTACTCCAGAAATCAGCTGGGCAACGCTGTCTGTAAAATAGGACCAGTAGTAAATGCATTTCATGTATGTTTCTGTAGTTCGGATTTCCATTATCGGTGCAGCGTAGCACTTGTCAAACTTTGTCACAGGTCTTCTTGATATTTCCAAAAGATGTCTGGCCCTCGTTTCGAATCAGAGTGGTGTAGAATCTAAACGTCATCCATTTGTGGATAGAGAAAGCTCAAATATCAGCACATAAAACCCACAAATTGAGATCGCTTCGCTACCTGAGGACTGCGTTGGAACCCGTAGTATATGTGGATTAAGCTAGTATGAGATAATACACGTCGCAAAAACACGAGCGGAATAAATGACAAATTGCGATATAAAAACAGACTAATAAGTGTGAATGCGGCATTCCGGAGCGGCTCAGCAATCGTGGCAAACAAAAGCCTTAATGGCTACATTGGTCATTTTATAAGCGCATATAAAAGTCACTTGTCGTAATTTATACAAGTATTATCAAAGTATTAAGCGTTTGTTGGGTGTTGAATTTTTAAGTAATTTCAATAATTAAACGTAATTGCCATAATTATTCGCTAATTATAGCAAGTTGAAGTTATTCAGAACAAAAAGTAATTGCTTTGATCTTTCTTTATGAATTTAGGTAAAAATAGGCGAGATAACGTTTAAAACCAATTTTTATAACAGCATTATAATATTCGTTAAATATTCGTTTTCTTAACGACTCTATCAGCTTATTCGCATGTTATTTGAAATTTCCGTTAATTAATGACTAATAACACATTTTTTGCGTAAAGTACAAATCAAAAATAAGTCATGTATCATTTGACGCCGTATGATTTAAATCTGACAAAATGATCCATAATAAAAACAAAATTGCATAATTTGGACACATTCAAAGTTTGAATCTAACTGTAGTATAATAAGAAACAAAGTGCAAGATTCATAAAAAAACTATCATGTCACGAGAGTTCATTCCGTTAGTGGATACGTCGTTGACACGGTGTGGCACCTAAAAACAACCTTTGTACTCTTGTTACCTCCGAAACGACCACCCGATAAGAATAGACACAGAAATTCCGAACGCGAGCCGATTATACTCCTAGGTGAAAATAAAAGATTGTTTATAAAGCTCGAGAAGACGACATGACAATAGATGACGGTGATGCCCCGAGACGCTGGCGTTCAGCGACCACGCGTCGTCCGAATCCGATCCAAATTCGTATTTACCGCCACAGATTTAAAGTTCATTAATTTAAAGACACCACCAAACATGTGACTTTAAGAAGATGATTATGAAAAGTGGGGGCGTGATGTGTGAAAGAGAGCGGACGATGGAAACGAGCGGGAGGGAAGCTGGCTTAGGGTCACAGGCGTGATGTCAGGTCAGCCACTTTTGCACCTCACCATAACAACGCGTCTCAAATTATTATGGACGTTTGATAAGTGTCCGGAGATTGCCGCGTCTTGGTAGGTACTTTACGATGTTAATTAAGTGTTTACGTTTGGAACGGATTGTTGACATATCTCAACGGTTTTGACGGAACCACGTTCATGGCTCGAGAAATCTGTCATTACGCTTTCACCGATCCGTGTACAAGAAACCAATAATTCCGTGTATGTATAGGCATCAGGAACAATTCCGTTGATATTTAAGACGCGTCGCTATGTTGATGGAGTATCGAAAAAGAATTTCATCCGAAGAACATTGATTAGATAATATTTTATTATGTTTTTATTTCAAGAAGCATCTCCGAAATAGGCACAATAAAACGATATTAGCGTAATAACGATTTATAGTAATAAAAACGGTTATGACGTCGGCCAATAAACTCCCGAATCGCTTTGCGTTTTAAAATAACTAGATTAAGGATAAAAGACTTGAGCTGGCTGAACGGACGTACTGTAAAATCGGTGGCTTAATGCGTCTTAATGTGTATTTTATGTTCGTTACACAAGACGCTAACAGTTTAACATCGGTCTAAGCCAGTGTTTCTTAACCTGTGGTCCGCGGATTCCTGGGGGTTCACAAGTGTATGGGGGCCTACACTTTCATATCTGAACTATTTAATGGTGTAATGCTACCAAAATGCTTCTTATGATTCAGTTTTGAAACGAATTCGATTTTTAAAGATAGAATGAAAAGAAATATAAGAATACATTAGAATAAGCACTGAAAACATTTTTTGTCTATGTCAACCAGATATCTACATTGAGTTTATCTTAATTTTTTTTTTATTAGAGGGTTCTTGAAAATTCTGTTTGTGTTCCTAGGGATCCGTGGAAAAAGGTTAAGAAAGGCTGGTCTCAGCGATCTCTATCTGGAGTTATTAAATCCTCTGATGTACCGAAACATCAAATTATGAATGAGGAATAAATCAACAGGGGCGGTCGTAAAATGCTTTATGTTTTGTTCTGGCGGTCGGTGAGATTACTCTTTTAAATTGTTCCAGATCTGGCTTTGCAAATGTGCGGTATGATTTTAGTGGAGGTTAATTTTGATCGGCCGTAAAATGTCATCTTTACACGTTGCGTAGATTTCCATAATCGATGATAACTTAATCCTGTGGATATATGCTACATTGCTTCGTGTTTGTATTGATATGTGTCATAGTAATGCTATGTTTTATAGGTATGAATTATTACGAGGAAACCTACATATATTTTGAGAATTCTTCATAATACTCTAAAGAGGTTTCAGGGTGGCAAAACGAGTATGATTCAATCGGATAGGTACCACCGTCACATAAGCAGTTCTTGCGTTTCGGTAGAACGGAACCACAACCTTGCATCGCATCTATGATTGACTTCACTTATAATCCGTTTTTTTAAAAAGTTGCTCAAAGATGTCCATGACCGGCAGTGATTTACCATAGACTGCACGCTCGTTTGCTACTTCAGTTATAAGAAAAGTATGCGAAATCTACTTATTTGTTGAAACAAGAAAGGAGAACTTATTTCATTCTGACATGAGACACACAGTCCGGTTGAAAGGTAAAGGATGGAAATATAATGAAGTTTATACCAAAGATGTAACCATGTATGTTGTGTATCAGGGTGGTTACTTTCCTCTAATTGAAGTAATCACACGGACCAAAGTAATCCATCTTGTTTATTTTTTCTTATTGAACTGAACTGATTTTAAGTACTATCCCAAGATTTCAAAGGCTGATCCCTAGTGTGGGTTGCCCAGAACCCGAATAAAAAGTCCGTTTTCAAAATATTTGCGTATCAGTCTTTGTATATGGTTTTGTTATGAAGAAGTAGGGACTAAATTCGGGGTATATATTTAGTATTGTCATAATGTACTAAACGCATTACCACCTAATGAAACATTATGAAAAGCATTAGTATTTAGGGTGCGGAAGTATGATAAATGTAGCGCGGATGACTGGCAATATGTCCCGACTTCGATTCCCGATTGATATGACATTGAAGAAGGGAATTTATACCCGTGATTTGGGGGTTTAAAGCCATTCATTAAAAAAATCAGTTTTTTTTATAGTTTTTTTTTTTTAATAATAAACACTTGGGCTTTCAGATTTTGTTTCTTCAAATTTATATATAAGTATCTATTCTATGCTATATTTAATAAAACTAAAAGTTATGTTATCTTATAAGATGTTGGAAAATGGTACTAATTAGAAACGAACATGTTGTTATATTATTTATCAGTAGTTTAATTTTTTTAATGTCCCAGGATAATATATTCCAACCATCCGTCCATCTGAAATAAGGTACCGTCTATATATTTGTCCAAATATGCTAACTGACTAAGGACTAAGGTGGAACTCACTCAAGTAAGTCTACTTAATTTAAATACTACTTTTCTATAGGACTCATAAATATTTATGAATTGCAATAAGATGCATATATTCAATGTGAATAACAAATCTTAATGCACGTCCCATTTGAAATTCATCAGATTGATTAACCGTCCGCCATTACCATATCAAGAAAAAACGGATCGGACCTTATTTCTTAAAACATACAAACAATTGGACGATGAAAAAAAACCGTGATCAAACCTGAACGAATACAATGACAACTGCAAGCTGAATCAATCACAAAAAACGGAATCCGGACAAAAACAACAATTAAAAGTGAGTCTCGGCCGCCCAAAGAAATATTTAGAATTCGTTGGCGAAGCCTCTATTTTGTTTTTTACTGTTATGGCCCTACACGTGTCTCGGGATGTCGTCTTTATTGGTTTAGTCCAATTAATGGCCTCTAATATAGTTAATTCTTGGAAAGGGTTGAGGAGAGCGAATGAGTTATTCTCATGATTTTTTCATAAAACACCCGAAATCTCAATTAATTTCAAATTTTGATGACATGCATGATCGTCTTACCGCATCGCTAACAATTCCTTTAATACCCGATCTAATAAATTAAATTAGACAACAAATGACCACTAAATACTGAAATAATGACGAATCTATTTTAACAAAGTAACATTTACAATTTGTTGGCGAAGCTTCCATTTTGTTGTTTTTTGTTAAGGTCCTATACGTATTTCAGGATGTCGTCTTTATTAGTTTAGTCCAATTAATGACCTCTAATATATGTAGTTCATTCTTTAGAAGGGTTGCAGTCAGTAAGTGTCGTATTTTATGGTGTTTATGGGAAATAGGTTGTGTAACCGCCACAACTATTTCTGCTACCAATAGCAGCTGAGGTTGCGTACAGTTTTGCAAGCTGTGGTAAAGCAGGTATATAGTACAAGCGGCGTAAGTCTTAGTTTCCAGTACACATACGTCATCGACTTTAGGAAGGACATTTGATTTGCTTGTTGTAGGTGACGGTTGTTCATTGCAATCGTAATCACTTATCAAGTATCTTTATTTCTATTCATTTATATAAAAAATACAATACAATTTCCATTAACGAAGTCCAGTCAGGTGGAATATTTCGAGCAAAAACAAATTTCCGAGTTTTGGACCTTCAAAATCGTTAAGTAAAGGGACGTAATAATGCAAAATCACAATTACTATTATTAATTTTTTTACTATTTATAATTTCAGTTGTGTAAAAATAATTACAAAACACTTCACAACAACTGCCTTTGCATTAATAATAGCGTACTTATTATGGCTTTGATCATTTTTTGTCAACAAAACGTAATGTCGGAGTCGTTGAACTAGAAAAATATTTTTTATGTTTCATGAGTAATGGTACGTACCAACAACGGGCAGATACTATTAAGATTATATTTTAAGTCAACGTTATTAGAAATGGGATTGCGTGGGCCACCGTAATGGCGGTTTTCATGTCGTTGCTGATCAATCAGACCATCGGTGGCCTTATCATTGGTCCTATTTGCAAATGCTGGATCGATATTGCGAAATATAAATGAAGGTTCCCATTTACTTTGCTTTAATCTTGTTACTTAGTGGAATGGATATGGCATTACGCTCATGCAATAAACTAAACGTTATCGGATACAGCGCCATCTATGGAAATATGTATAAACAAAAAGAAATCGTTTGGGTTCAATATTATTTATTGATTTCTTTTAAAATGTTTTTAATGTTATTCCAGTTTTCGTTATTCTGGCGTTTAACCCCAAATATTCTTAAGTTTGAAAGTCTTTTATGTAAACTATTTTATGTAACTGTTTTTTATAAATATCTAAGTACCGTCAATTAGTTAAAATTCCAAGATTATTCAATACATATGAAAAACATTTCGTTATCGGGTTTTAAGTTTTAATGTCGATGCCTCATGACATACCTTATTGTACAAAATACAGACGAACAGTTATTTCATTTATTTGTATAAAAAGTTTCTCGCGTTCGAGAAGTTCTCCTTATATCAGGTATTAGTCTCATAAGTTAAGAATGTTTTCACTGATAAAGCGGAGCACTGATACATCCCGTAAAACGTTATCAGGCCCTATTCGGCCCTTCGGTCCTATTTGCGAAGGATCGATACGGCGAGTGATTGAGACTGAGCTTGTTCGCATTCTATGTAAAATATGAAAGACTCGACTTGCTCCTGCGCGCGGAACTTAGTAGCTGTAGCTTCAAAATGGATGCGGCATACAGTGAAAATTAATGTAAAAAATTACAAATTCAGGTATTATTATTTCTTCTGGAATGTCGTATTTAAACTTAGCGTGTTAGTTTTAAAGGTATTTATGCTCAGTATAGGATGTATATTTTTTCGTTAAAAATATACTAATTTCCGAAACTATACAAAAATTGTGTTTGGTTTAAATCAATAAATACAAAAAAGAGTATATTCTAATCTACCTACCTACCTACCTACCTACTAAAACTTAATCCAAATATACTTTTCTCTAACTACTACAAACTAGTGTATACAAAAAAATACGTATATTTGACTTGAACCAATAAATAGAAAAATATATGTATAAGACAATGACACCTAATAAAACTATTTTTAATGAAGATACAAAAAATACGTGCATTGTATACAAAATGCCGCATCCATTCCAGATGTACGTATACATTCGCACATCCGCAGACCGGTCATTCCGCAGATATAAAGCGGGTCCGCTATACTGATTGAGTTATGGTCGCCCCACACCTGATTAATGCGACATCCAGCACTGACGCGCTATTGTTCGCGGGATCTGCATCCAATGAGCCAACGAGAGCGGTCAACAATGTGTAGTATCAGCATTTGTCCGTATACATTCTGTATCATTCGCTTTGGAATTCATTATAAGCTGTATTTTGTTTTGCAAGGCTAATGAAAGTCGGTACGTTGAAATAGTGTAAGAAATTGGGATTATATGAAGATTCGAATACTTTTAACGCTTATATTATGGACTATAACACACACATAAAAGTATTGTATAAATCATAGTATGTGAAACAGAGTTTAATATCAGAATATTTATTCTGAAAACCCTAGTATAAAATATTTATATCGTGGTACATACCTAAATGCAACAAGTCCGTCGTAGTGGTGTGGTCGCAAACTTAATTTGATATTTACCTAAATTAAACATGTATGAATTTAAGGTGGTAGAACTCTTTGTGGTTCGACTCCGGGAGCACCATCGCCGCACCTATCTCTGCCTAATAACAGCAGTGTTATACGCTGTTGTATTCTGGTCTGAAGGGTGTGGTAAGGGAGACATACTTATCCGAGGCATTCCGCCTTAGTCCTCAGGGGTAACAACGCGTCTGTGGCTAACCTTAAGTGAGACTTTGATCTTACCTAGGGTTGATTACAGATGTCCAGGGTCGGCAGTAGCCACTTACTACAAGGAGGGCTGCATGCTCATTTGCTGCTTCCATACTATAAAAAAAGAATAGTTCTCAATTTGTGCATTCATTTTTGGATTACACATCTGAAAAGTGTATATTTTTTATACATTAACTTAACCATATCAATGTCCATGTCACACTTCTCCGTGCGCGCAGTATTCGAAAAACGAAAGACTACGCAAATAAATGTATTTTAGTATTATAAATAGTATTATAAATGTATTGTAGTATTTTTAGCTTTACATATATTTTCATACAGTTACTAGTGTATACTAAAGCAATTTGATGATTATTTTTTAGGATTTCGCAGTGGAACATGGCTACTACCAAACTACCAACTATTAAGTATAGTATTGTAAATGGTCGCTTTAGAAAAGGAAGTATCTTGTTTTTGGATTATTATATATAAAACTGGTATTAAATACAAGTATAAACATGTTCAGAGCAAATCAATAAAATAGGTTAACGTTTCCCAAATGGGGCGGCGTTTTCCTTAAACAAACGAAAATAAATGAATTTTCAAAGGGCAAAAATATAAAACGATAAGAGGATTAGGTGGAACGGAGATGACATTGGAAATTAAGGCTGTTTTCTTTTGTAATTTCCCCTTCTCACCCTCCGGCGGACGTTAAAAATGTATGTTTCACCCCTCGCCACCGGACAGGGAGGCTGTCGGGGTAATTTCAGTACATGTCCGCAGGCTTTGTGATAGAATAACATATACATATGTAGCTTAAATAATATAACCATATTTGTTAAATTACTGTTATGTTACAGAAATTTTAATTTAAGTTCCATCCATGTATCTCATCATCATCATCTCATCTAGATTTTCTTCCTTAGTCCTATACAACATCGTCGAAATGAACTGCGCCTTGTAGTGATATTCTTTACCAACACGATACAGCATAAAAAGCACGGATACGCGCATGAAAAATTGCCGAATTGTAGTAAATAGTGGTTTCACAAAAAACTTTAACACAAATACCTCGTATCTCAAGTTACGCTCCCGAAGCAACTTTAGGGGCCAGAATATTAGATTTGACAATCTTTCATACTTGTAATACATATATAATTTTAAATATTTAAGTAGGTAATTCTTGAATAAGTGCGCCTGAGTATGTTGAACATGCTTAAAATTACTTGTGACTGCAACGTTGCAAAATGAAAGATGAGAGGAAAAATTGGAGTTCTGCTAGAATCGA
>DWTU01003087.1:0-10749 GCA_018251515.1 Cecropterus confusis
GCTGTCCATGGACATCTGTAACTTGATATAAGACAAGGGTACTATCTGAACTCGATCACAGATGAATAGCTATTCTCGGGGACTAAGATCTAAGGGTCGCCTTATATATAAGTGAGCCGGCAACCACATTCTCCTACCGAAACGTAAGAAACTGTTGGATGATTCGCGCTAGAAATACGTGTGGCCGTGGTCGATCGACACTGGTTCTATCACCTGGCAGATTTTTAGCGGATCAATGTTATAACTAATTTGTTATATCATGCGTTTCCTTGATAGCTCTTTAATGTAAATATTAACCATTATCATTAGTTACCAAGATCGTTATTTTATTCGTCAATGTTATTCAGGTACCTTTGTGTTTATATCCGATACAGTGTGCTTGTTTGACCGTTGTAGTTCATGCATATAAAGCGAGTGATTAAGTATGGAATATTTTAACACAATTAAAATTCAACTTAATGCAATTACCTATTATGTGAAGATTTTGAACTGTTAAATGTATGATTTTTTACTGCAATAACAAATTAAATTCGGAAGTTTGTGTATGATTTAAAATAAATGCAAATTTGACATATTTAGAATTCAACTTAAGCGGAATTACCAATTATGTTAAGATTTTGAACTGTAAGAAATATGTTATTTTTAGTGCAACTATAAATAAAATTCAATGTAAATAATATTTTATGCTTATTTTGGATTATTCCATCCATCCATCAGCCTGTCGAGGTCCACTATTGGTCATCAGTCCACCTGGTTGGGAGGCGACCTGGGCTCCTTTTGCCTAAACGTGATCTTCACTCGAGGATCTGTCTTCCCCATCGGTTATCGGTCCTTCGAGCGATTTGGATTATTCACAGTGTAAAAACTAAAAAGAGCCTTCCGTCTTTTTGTCTGCTACTATTCAAGATACTACTATTCAACCGATTTGAAAGAGACTGTCATTTAAAGACAAAGCATTTTAACGGGAGAGATAAATTATTTTAACTTTAAAATTATACTAGGTTTCCTCTGCAGAAAAGATAAATCAGCGTGTAGGGGTAAACATATCCAGATATAAACACACACGCGCACATAATTTCTGCCCTTTAATAAAATTACTAAAATTAATATCTGGTGCTTTTTTACGTTATATCGTCAAAACGTAAGCAGCTTATAAGTTTTGAAAGTTTTGAAATGTTTAGGTATAATCACTTCAGTGTGATGAGGTTTTGAACTTACGGTACATGTAAAAAAATTAACGCCAAGCACCAACAAATAAAAAACAATTAAAAGGTGAGAAAATTATAAAGTGGGTATACAAAAATTTATATAAAAGGTGAATGACAAAGTTCTTCAGAATGGATTTTGTTATAAAGTAAAAACAAATGATTCTCTGTCAGTCTGAGTGTGGTTAATGGATAAATTCGAGATAGGTGGCTTTTAAAGATCCATTACCTCGTAAGGACTAATGTAAACTAGAACGCAGTAGCGCTACACAGCAAAACCGCGAAAAGATTTCACGCCATTTAAATTTCTTTCTAAAAGTCATGGACAAGACTACAGAAATACTAGAATGAATCATTTACAATTTGGGTCACAGACACACATGGCAGAATAAGATGATTGCATCGACCTTTATACAACAAAAAAACAAACCTTAAATCTATTCTCCTGGTTGACAGTTCCATACGGAATGCCGAAGTATTGGTGGAATCTCCCATTATCGCTGATTCTTCCACGAACCAGCCCACTCTCGGTCCTCACCACTGGCGATGGAACCTTCACCACGTTTGCTGCTATCAACGACAGCAACGCCAACCATTTCATGATTTTAATTTTTTTCACAAATCACTTTTTATATTTTTGTACATGGCTGTATATATTATGTTTACAGCCATTGTCATTGATTTAATAAAGAAACAAATATAATATCACTTCACTGTAAGAAAACGGAATTAATTCATAATATAATTCAAATTTAGAACGAAATTGCCGCCTATATATTTATTTTTACTACAATTCAACGGATATTTAAATGATATTTTTTCTGTTATTTCAACAATCACATTACGAATTGAACGACTATGTCGTGTGGGATAACGTCTGTTTTTAAACGATTTTAATATTTAATTTTTAATCTATACTTATATGTTTTTAAAATAGCACTAGACGCGTACACTCGCTTGGACAATCGCAATATAAATATTGCACACTGTATTGACAACGCCTTGGAGGCTCGAAGGCCACGAGCATTTAAACAGATTTAAAACTTATCTACTTATGATAAAATTCTTTTTTGTTAGTTTAAAGTTGTATATATTATGTTTTATAACTGATTACTCATCTCATTCTTGATTCCTGAGGTTAAGGTTTAAACGCAAATAAATACTGAGGACGCTTTATACGGAAGGATTATTGACATACAAAATGGTGGACATTTATGACCGTAATTGTAAAGAAAAGATAAATAGCATGTATTTTTTACTATAGCAATAAATACAAGCTTAATATTAATATAAAATGTGATAAAAACTTAAATGCACCAATAACGAATAATTACTTTTCTCTGTTTTCTCTAATTTCTAATCATTTTTCAACATTTTATGTGAATTAAATTTCAACAGCAAATAAATAAATAAAATCACTGTGTTTGCCTGTTGTTTACAGGAAAATTGTATTTTTAAATATATTTTATTCTTATATTTTAGGGTACGTAAAATATAAATGTTTCGTTTACGTATTTATGTACTCATCAGGTAACTCTGCTGTCAGTACTAAAGATTTTGATTAAAAAATCCTTTAAAACTTGCCGTCAAAATCGTTGGAATGATTTTAGGACATAATATGTGGACTATTCAGTACAGTTATTAGTCTCCAAGTATATTTAATAGGTTATCGCATTAAATCGTCTAACCACTACTTTACTAGAAAATTTGCTTGCAAAATTAATATGAATAGATTCGTATGTTTCCTTACATATTTTTTTGCGAATTGTACAAATCGGACAAGTGCGAGCAGGGTCATGAAATTTTTTTTAACTACATTTTTGAAATCGGCATGTCGAGCTGAAGTATAATTATATTCATAATTTCATAACATATTAAGTTTAAAGACGTAATTAATATGTTTATTATTTAATTACATATGCATTTAAATTGGGTCAATGGATTTAAAATGATTTTTGTTCTTATTAAGAGAATGTATTATAGTGGATTTTATGATATCAACGTTATTTAAGTTACTTTATTTTATACTGGACGGCAAGTTCATGGCATGGATGGCAGTACATGAGGCGTTCCAACTTAGGCCTTCAGTCCAATTTCAGAGCTATTATTATTTTACATTTTTATAATATTGAAGTAGCCAAGGAGCATGTTCTCCATCTGAAATCTGTAGCCAACTCAATATAGCAAAGCCAATCACAGGTACCACTTCTGGCGACAGAGAGGATATTCGTATGTTAGTTAACAGCATCCACGAATTTCCACAGTAAAACAAGATCAAGCAAGATCTTCACGCTAGATACAGATGTGACGGTGGTACCTATTCGGTTGAAACATACAGCTCTATCGTCCGTCATCTATCAAGAAGAACTAGGAGCGTAGGACGTAATCAAGCCATGTTATTTTATGCTCAAGGGTGATTAAATAAAATAATAATAAACTAAGAAAAATATTAATAAATTACAGAAAATAAATCGGAAAAAGTCCCCTACGGATGGACACCACAGAATAGTGCCATGTTTTAGCAAGATTCACATTGTGCCGTATGGCCAGGCGTTTGGCGTGTTCTCTGTTCATCGATATTATTTTAAGGAATTACTGTATCAAAAACTAACATAATATTTATTTAGGCATTTAAAACGAGAAACAATACTGAAGGGTGCAATAAGTTTCGTGCTACCTGCTATCCTGTATCCGTCATTAGGCGCATAGCCATGTGCGGACAGTTTCTCAATGCAGTGTTGTGAAAGCGACCGGTTGGTTGGTCAATCTAAAATAATGCACGGATGCGTTTCCTACGAAACCACAATTGGATCACCGAATTAGATCGTTTTTTGTTCAGTTATATTACAGTTTCCTATCGGATGTTCGCTGATTAGGTTCATTTAGGGCAGTTGCAAGAAGTGAATATTAGTTAAACCTTTTAATATAACTTAGATCAGGGTTTCGCAAACTGGCGACGGGGCGCCTTGAGCGGCAGCTCTTGACAAGTCAGCACTATTCTAGGGGAGTAGCGAAACGATACCCACACTTTGCTTGCACGCGATGGTTTAAGACCCGTTCAAGAAGTCCTGTTTAGAAAAGCAAGATGATCGTTCTTGCTATTTGTATTGGGTGTTCATTCAAGTTTCCTATATTAAAGTTATTGTTATGTATTTGTTGCTAAATCAGTCTTTACGAGGGTGTCGCTAAAAATACAACCAATACAGGTATTCCCGTAGAAATGAAATTGCGAAAACTTTCTTTAGATTCATACTAAGGTATTACGTGTTCCAACGCTGGGCAAAGGTTTCGTCTCAAAATAAGAGTTAAGGGAGTGAACTAAAGACTTCAGGTTAAACACTTTTGGAGACATTTTAGTACCTCCCTTCTTTAGACATGAACGTTTCCTCATGATATTTTCCTCAATCGCAAGTGATAATTACTTTAGAATACCCATATTACTTTCAAAAATCAGGCGATGTAAGTCTTAGTTGTTAGCCTTGGCTCTCCAGAGTGGAGGACATTTATTACCGGGGTAGCTTTGTTATTATGGTGCTGTATGTACCTCTATCTACGGTACTTATGTAGACATAAGGCGATAGAATCTTGATGGACTGCATCTTTATTTCCGACGTCATTGGTAATACATAATTAAAAAATGTAAACCTTACTGCGTGAGGTAAGAACATATCGTATTATGAGAATAATAGGATTCTTATGTAAAATTTGCATTTTGAGGAGTTTTTTAAAGCCCGCGGTTATTAAAGGAAACATTTGTTTTAGTTTTTCTACCTCGAAATCGTCACTTTTCAATTCGCCGGAAGATGTACTATATTAGGAGTAGTGTCAAGTGCTTAACAAATTTTGCCAAAATTTTATGTCCGTTCTGTGCCGTTCTCACTATGCGATATATGCGGAGTTTAATAGTAAATTGAAAACTTTTTTGATTCTTACGTACAACACTGATTGACACTGACACTGACAGTGATTGACACTAGGTACATTTAAATGTACCCAGTGTCAATCAGTCAACAAAATATTGACATCCTATATGATATGCAAGGTATCATAAGTAGAAGACTAAAGAAATACATTTATATGTATACATATGATACCAAGAATTCTTCTATCGCAGTCGGATTCAAGAAATATAAGTAATAACAATAATAATAACAACACAAAATAGTAAAAAAATATATATAATTAACGAATACTTGTAGTAAATGAAAGAAGTTTTAAAGTAACATTTAAAAATACCTCTCTTTACCTATTTGTTATTCAACAACTACTGCTTATAATTAACATAACTGACCCTATGAACTCGGAAACATAGTAATGAGTCCTTGTAAAATGTTTAAACAAAATTGCTTTTAATTATTTATTTATTTTGAAGGCTTTTGTTCTTGTGTTATGAAATTGATTTTATTTGCTTAAAACGAACTCACCTGATGTTAAATAATTGCCTCATATAGGCATCTGTAAACTGCATATAACCTCTAAATCTTACGGATGGTTTGAAGGCGAAAATTTTGTGAGGATATTTGTTACTCATTCTCAACATCTTCTAATAGGATTGCGACTAAATTAGGCGCAAATATAGTTTAGCATTTAGATTACAAATAGGATATTTTTTAATGCGGTTAATATGACCCAACCGGCAAAAAAGCTAGTATTTTGTAATAAGTAAAGGTTATTAGAGGATTTTCATGGCGTACTTTGTACTACAATGTCTTAACGTTAAATTATAAGTAAAATAACAATAACGTCTTATGTATGCATTGAATCATTTTAATAGAAGATGTACTATATGATGGAATCATTTTTTGATATTTTATATTGTTATTTTCCCTTAAAATACAATGAAACATAGCTTTCAAGTGTATCTTGTGATAGAGTAGATGGAAACGAGATTTAAATGAGATTAAGACTAATTAAGGCAATAAGTATATCGAACTATATTTTAAAACCTTTAACTAAATTGAGAATTTTGGTTTGATACGATTTCAAACGCAGAGACAATTGATAGTCATAAATTCTATTAATTATAAAAAACTTCCTTTATTACATAACTATAGTTATTATTAGTTACTTTAATTATTTGCATATTCTCAGTCCGCCATACATTTTTTTTTGCAAATTTTTGCGATTTATAGGCACGCGGAGCTTCAATTTTTATTACATATATGGATTTTATGGACATATTTTCTCTGAAAGGTGAAGCTAACCTTTGTATATAACTAAATTCTTTTGACAACTAAGAAATGGTTCAATAATGGTCAAAGAAAGAACAAACTTCAAAAACCTTTGCAACTCAACTTCCCGGGCATCATCGCCACACCTATTTCTACCGTATAACAACAGTGTTTAATGCAATGTGTCTGTTAAGGGTTTCGGTGAGGGTCTTCCTGATAAGTATCCACTTGTACGAGTACATGTACATTCCAGCTCAGTTTTCAGGGGTAGCAATGCATATTTCGTCAACCGCAAGTGACTTCAAGCCTATTTGTGGTTGATTGCTGATTTCCACGGGCGGAAAAGGCAACAGCAAGTGAATTGCAGCTCTTTTGTTAAAAGGAAATTGTTATACATACATTCTTAAAATCATAAATGTTATTAAAATTATGTTTATGCCATCACACAAAGTTTGATTGGCATTGCAAAAGATGGAAATATGAATTACTGTTAGTTTTATTGAATGTACGCATGAAGAAATTAACCTTGCCCTCAATTACCCTTGCAGGGTGACATTCCTTAATTTTGAAGTTATTGATCTTTTAATTACTTATGTTTTAATTATAAATTAATCAATATATTCATTTCACGGTACTAGTATTTATAATGGAAATACAAAAAATACACGATGATAGTTTATCTAGAGGATTACAACTTAATGTTTAAACATTAATCTTTTTTAAAGAATGTTATAAATATCATCGTAAAAAACTCATGAATTCAAGAATAGTTTCTTCTTGAATTTATGATTTTTTCTTAATAAAAAAGGGGATTTTTTTTGGGCACTCGATTACTTCGTCACTTATTGGGATTTTTTTGGTTTGAACGGTACGCTCTTTGTGTGGTCCCATTGGTAGCTGCATACAATACTGATACAGAAGTGATTGATTGATTTGAGTCGAATTCTGGTTAATTTCACAGAAATTTTATTATCATTTTATTGAACATTGGTAATTGGTAATCTATTGTAAAAAACAATAGATAATTTATAAGTTATGAATCATTATTGTAAAATATAGAGTGGCTTCGCTTGCCGCTATTAAACTTATTAGAAATTAGGTGGTTTCATTTGTAGGTTAGTCAGTACAGAAATTGTTGATTCATAAGTATGTTATTCTTAAATACTTCAGCCCCGTGAGAAAAACGCTGACTAGAAAAAATGCAGACGCATTTCATACAATTGCAATTAGAAAATTTCGTGAGTCGTGTGAAAATCAGTAAGATAACTCTTATAGAGCTACACGTGCAAGAGACGTAGTGTCAATAAGACAACTATTATATTTATAACTATCTGACGTACTCGCGCTTGGTCACGGAACATAAAATTGTCGCCATCTTTATTAGTGCAAAATATCGAAATCAAAAGTAGTCTATAAGTTGACCAGATATATAAGCTACATTCATACAACATTTTATGTAAATCTAACCCTACTGGTTAGACTGTTGCGTGATTGACTAAGAAACAGACACATACTGTCGCATTTTTACATATCAGTATGGCTGATATACAAGTAGCAAATGAGCGTGTATCCACCTTATGGCAAGTGGCCCTTGCCGCTCGTGGATATCAATCAATAATAGGTACAATTGGTGTTTTACATGAGGTCGCTCACAGATGCGCTACTACTTTCGAGGACTAAGTTGGAACTCCTCATATAATTGCCTTTCTCTTACCACACTTTTCCAGAAAATATCAGCGTTTAACACTGCTGCATAAGGCAGAAATAGGTGGTGCCTTTGGAATCACGGCTTGGTAAAACCTTACGAAGTATTCAATAGTAATATTACGATTGTGAACGATATCTTGAATGATTTCTTGAATGATTATGAATTCGAAATGACGTTCACGTTGAAACATGTTTATAATTTTCAGTTATGAATAAATTATAATTCGTGAATATTCATTCAGATTCGTGTGGATTGTACAGGTTTGATGTGTGTTAGGTTATTTTATATTTTTTATATTTTATATTTGTTATTTTATATTTTAATTTTTTTACAAGTTAGGCACAGTGTTGGTTCATGAATGCTCATGCTTCTGGTACATAAAGTTAATAGACTTATCCTATGATCCAACATAATTAATCTCTCTCTGAGTAATTGAGTTATAAACTAGGTACATCAATAGAATTACGTATCATTCCACGACTTCTATTTGTTTTCTCTTCTTCTCAGCGATCAATCAGAGTGTACAATTAAGAGAGTGTAGTCATCTTACCTTGACTGATATTTCTTGTTTATACGCCAAGCGTGTTGGTGGTGAGATGAGTATAATGGTGATATGCTTATAACCGCTTTCTACACTCATAGCCCTACATTAGCGCCATGGACACACAAAGACGAATACACAAAAACCCAGACCCAAGACAGAAATCTAAACTCATCATTCAGATGAATGATGAATTCAGTCTCTCTGGCCGGGGATCGAAACTGGGACCCACTGTGTGTCAGACTGGTATTGTGACCGCTCCACCACGTGGGTCGTCTCATATGTATACTTATTTAACTATTTCTTATTATTCCATACGTAAGGGCGGAGTATTTTATTTAAAACTAGCTGAGCCCCGCGGTTTTACCCGCTTTAAACAATGTAACTTGACATTGTTACATAAAGCCCAAATTATAGAGCAACTGATATTAGCGGTAGTGATGGTGCGCTTAGAGCGCGCGCGGATTTTTAGGTTTTAATTTTTTGTACGGAACCCTAATTACATTTTTTAAAATAGAAATAGCCTAAGTTACCTTAGCTGAAGTAGCATAATGACTTTAGCTGCCCAACAACAAAAGTGCCATCAAAATAAGTCCAGCGGTTTCAGAGATTACCCAGAACAAACAGGCAGACAGACAGACAAACCGAAAAAAAATTTAGCAATGGATGTTTTGTTATCAGTATCGTATATGCATATGGAAGTCCATATGCATTTAGTAAAAAGCTGTTATTTTGATATTACAAACAGACACTTAAATTTTGAGCAATGATCAATATTTATGCATTATTCTATCTTCTAGATGTCCATCTATAATTAAACCGCGATAAGATACAGACCTCCCCGTTTTGTTAATTTTTGTTAATGACCACAAAGCTTGGGGTGCTTTTTCGCGACTGCGGCGGGTGATGTTATTTAGAAAGATGCTGCAACCTAATTGATTTTGTTCGTTAGTCGCATCTTACTACTTTCACAGGAAGATAAGGAGTGATACTCTTCAAGACCGACACCTGGCACATATGCTACAGCACATATGTGCAGTTAACCCAGAGAAGTTAGAACATCTTGAATAAGTAAGTCTCCCATACCACACTTCCCCGAGCTCCTTTCTTCGTTGGTTTTCCTTCAGCAAGACCAACAATGCTTTTATATGACGAAATAAGTGTGGCGCTGGTACCCCCAGATCCGAACCACAAAGGGTTCTAACACCTATAGGTACATACAGCATATTGTAATGAAATGGAATGTCTTTATTTTGCATACGCCTATGGGCTTACTTACAAATTGTCAGTTACAACATTTTTATTACACAATTACCGCAGCGGAACACGAGCTTAACTGAGAAGATTCGGTAAGAAACTCAGAGGGATTATCTCATTACAAATGTATTTCTTAAAAGTATACTAGTAAGACATACGATGTCTCAAGTACGTTTCTAAAGCCACTTTACAATCAGCGTAAGACTAAGAACACATTTCGTTGCAATACAAGCGTTGAATAAAAAGAAAAAAATGCACACTCGGCCTGCGTTGCGAAATGTAATTGCAAACTGGATATCGAGACCAAGGTCCCCTTTTCTTTACCTAGGTTAAGGGTATCTGAGTCGTTTCAAGGGCAGACGACCTTCACGGAGACATGGCGCGAGTGCGTCAAAATATTCAAGAAAAGGGATTCTGTTATGCAATGTTTTTGGGAAGAGTAAAGTTGCTGATTACGCCACATTGCAATATTTGTACGTTATTATAGGTATTATAGGTATACATATACCTATGTTAGATCTATACACTTATGTAGTTCCGGGATAGGGCTGTAAGAAGATATATATAGATATATATCTAGAATGCCTCCGCGTCGCTCCCAGGGCGCCAGGTACCTTTTTGAAAGTTTCTCCCTCGAAAACAAAAAAGGTCTACTAACTTGAGCTTAGCTAGCGCGGTGGACTATTGGCCTAAACCCCTCTAACTTTCAGAGGAGATCCGTTCCAAGTAATGGAACATTAATGAGCTGATGACAATAATAATTATGTAATAGGTAGTAGCAGCACTGAAGAACAGTAAGAGTTTAGTAGTAAGTATTCCGACAGACATTTAGGGCCTGTGGTTCCCTCAGGCACAGCTTTTATGTAA
>DWTU01003088.1:0-10748 GCA_018251515.1 Cecropterus confusis
ATTTTGGCAACTTAATAATCCCCCGCGCGCATTTTCTGGGGGGGAGCGCAGGGTCGAGTGGTAAGGCGGCCCCCCGCCTGTGTCGATGGTCGCGTGCAGTTCTTCCAGATGCCCTGTAATTACAGTAGATCTACTGTATTTTTCACTTTCTTACTGTAATGGTAAAATTACAGTGTAGAAATGTACTGTATTTGCCAGAAACGTATTATTGAGCAAATAATAGAATTTTACAATTTTATTTCATATATGTATTTACAGTTTATTTCGAAATTTCATAGAGGAATGACCTATTTTTTGTTAAATTGCAGAGATGACCTTTCTTTCGACGTAAATTTCCCTTCAAGAGTATCTCAAATGTCATTTACTGTAATTTTGTATAAATACAGTATTTCTAAGTAAATACTATAATTTTATTATGACGATCAGCAAGTACTTGCTGAGAGGTACATACCATGCCGCGTGGCGCAGACGGCCGGCTTCTTACGGAACAGTTATGATATCCATATTTTATGAGACCTTTCTAATTTTTTTACTAAGTCTTCCTTTATTCTTCCGTTTCCCGTGTAGTTTTACTATATTTACTTTCAGTGGTCATATCGTGATTTTACTTAACATGGTTTTTAATAGATTGATTTCTAATGAACGCGAGTGAAACCGCGTGGCACAGCTAGTCTAACATAAAAATCTTATGCGGTTTGGCCCATAGGTGGGGTGAATTCGGACTTGCATGTTTTCATGAATATTGTTACAGTTTATACTTATTAGAATTGATCGCATATATTTTGCATAGTTATGTATCCAAATAAATAACATAGTTATTAATTTACCGTATCTTTTCCTTAGCTATTTGGGGTCCCCACACATAACTCTACTATAGCTAAACGTGCGTTTGATTATTTAAACGTGTGACAGGAAAAATTGTTAGTCAATATAATTCTGTTCTTCATAATCTGCCAGAGTATATAGACATATTGCCCTTGTGGATAGGAATTCTACTATTATTATAAATTTCGTGGTTTTATGCGAGGAACATCACATTGGATATTGAAATGTGCACCCGATACCTATATCCGGGCAAGTCATATTTTTTGACAATCGTTATATTTTTAGACATAATTTCGTATGAATCATCATATCGCTTTTTGTTATGAAATCAGACAGATAAACTTAGTCTTTAATGGCAAACATTTTGATATGGTTTGTTAATGTTTTATCGGATCTTAGATAATAATTTTATATTTTCCGCTGGTGTCATAATAGAGAAAAAAATCTTTGTTTTTTTTATAGTATGGAAGTAGCAAACGAGCATGCAGCCCACCTGATAGTAAGTGGCTACTGCTGCCCATGGACATCTGTAATCAACCCTAAGATCAAAGTCTCACCTAAGATTAGCCACAGATGCATTGCTACCCCTGAGAACTAAGATGGAATGCCTCGCAAAAGTATGTCTTCCTTACCACACCCTTCAAAAGAGAACACAACAGCGCGTAACACTGCTGTTATTAGGCACTGTAACGAATGTACGACGGGATCGTCAGTTGTGTTTTTAATTCGTATTTTTACGAATGTTATCATCTGTGACAAGTAGCAAAGTAAATGTTGTCAGTTCTAGAAGTCGTTTAAATACAATCAACCTTAATCTTTTAATCGTTAAAATTTTCACGTTTAGCTAGTTTGGAACTAAGATTCTTTAGGTTTTTGAGCCTCCAGCTTAGGCTTCGGCTTCGGCCGAAAGTTGTGAAAATAGCCAAATAAACTTCGGCTTCGGCCAAAAATCGACCTTCGGTCGGACTCTACGGATTATTATGTCTACCTACACACGCTCGAAAATCAACACCCTACTTTTGTAAATACAAGTACCTACTATGTACTTATATTTTAATGATATGAATAATAAATATATCGTGTAAAATATGTTGTAGATCATAAATCAGAAAATAACAAATCGCAAACGTTACAAAAATCGCTCACATTCAAAAAACTCCTCTTATCTTTGACGGTTTATCATTTAGATAATATTTATCTCATATCTATATTAAAAACATCTGAAATATTGTTTGTGTGTGTAAATTCAAGAAATTGAATGATGATTTAAAGTTAATAGTAACAAATAACGATTTTTTTTCGTAATACTTTTTTGTGTTATAATCTAGCTGTTATATAATCTGAATGGAGATAACTAAAGGAATAAAATTTGAAGGCTAGCTTAAAACGTAGTTAAGGTTTTTCCCTGTCACGCGGTTATGTGCCGCCACGCGTGTCTCAACCACATGCTTGATTAATCCGCTGCAGCCTCCGCGATCAACGTGCGTGTGACAAACATGACATGAAAAATATAATGCCATATATATGATGATATAAAGTGATAGGAAAAACCCAAAATTACAGTTTCAAATGTAATAAAAATGTTTTCTCACCACCGTATTCAGACCATAAAGAGTTCTACATAATAGATTATTCAGAATCATAGTTTAAATATTAATACGATAATCATGCCATAAGAATATGTTATGGAAAATATTTTTCCGCATTCAAATTAGATTTTTTATTTAATATACAAGCAAATCCGGAGCGTCAAAATTCATTTTTATTTATCTCCAATTTTATCTACCGATTGTCCAATATCTATACGGACTTAGATTGCGAGTTTAGTCATATTACAAATTAAATCCGAAGAATCGGTGCAAATATTGGTGTTGAGTGAATATTTAAAAGGAATTTATAAAAATAATATTATAATGTCTGGAGTAGAAAGTGAGTAATATTTTATTGTGAGGTAATGGATAGGTATTTTGAGTTTCAAGGTGGTAGCATCCTAAGTTGTTTACAGTCACACCTATTCCTACTTAATAACATTAGTGTTAAGTGCTGCTTTTTGTAATAAAGTTATGGTAAGGGAGATACATTTAAACCAAGCTTTATGACTTAGTCCTAAGGGGAAGTAAAGCATTTGTTGCCCACCTCAGATAATATTGTAACCCTATGCAGGGTTATGATAGATGTCCAAGAGTGGCACGGTCATTTCCCACTATGTGATGTTACATGCTCACAGTTTGCCTCTTTAATAATACGAAACAAAAGTTAGATCGAATGTGAACTGACGCCTAGAATGCCACATCTATTTGTGATGAGCGTCAGAACAAGGTACAGGTAAAATACCAAATTTTTCTACCTTTTCCACACTATTTAATAACTATGTTTAATACGTTCAGTGCCACCTACATGCCCTGCGTGTTCTTGTAAATTTTACCGCGATGCCAGCAACAAACCAGGCGCGCTCAAAGAAAGTACTTTGTAAAAAAATTCGTCGGCATTGAATGTGTCAATCATAGTGGCATTGAATGTGTTAAATAATTTGTACTATGAAAATAGTAGGGAAAATTTAAAAAAGTGGGTAAAAATCGTGACGTCAAAATATCAGACTTTTGTTATACTTTTTCTTTCTATTTATCAAGAAGTATTTATTTGAACATGGGTAGCAAATGACGAAATGAATACTTAAATTTTGTAATGTCCGTTCATCAAAATTGTGGGCTCCAGGGTTTATGGAGCTCACAATTTCTGGCTCATTGGAGAAATGCAAAACTGCTGAGTTCTAGTTAAAGGGTTTGTAATCTATGATAGGTATGCTAAAATGCAGCGGTTTACTTCATAATCAGGAATAAAACTTATATACATGTTGTGTACGCAATTTCAAAACAGAGAATTCATTGAGATAGTTTGATAGTAATATCAAAATTTCCTATATCCATAGCTATATAGGTGTTCTTCTGACAGTCTATGTAGCATTTTATATTAATTCGTAGTAAGCTAGACTTAACCGAAGCATCCAAATTTAGTCCTCAGGGGAAGGAACTTTGTGGGTTAGTCGGGTAGGAGCCAGGGGTTCAGTTTTTTCTGGAACAATGACCGGCCATTATTGCTTACAATCAATGTACTATATGTCGCTTTCTTTAATTTCATAAAAATGATTGCAAAGCTTAATTACGTGTAAGCGTAGTAAAATACCTGTTTAATAATATTTTAGATATTATAACTGATTAATTTGATGGGTCAACATAGTCACTAAATAGGTATTGGTTTGACTTTGTATAAACTCGACCGCAAAGCAAAAATATTGCCCTTTAAACATTTGATTACAAATATGTCTTTATCAGCCATGTAGACAAATAAAGCAACTACAGATATCATTCCTTAAATAATTTATTATGAACATATTATTATCTTAAGTCCACACACACAGCCACATTCGTATATGTATATAAGAGTATAAGTGTATGATGTTACCAAATTTTACATATATCGCATGCTTATTGGAATACTGACTTAACTCAAAATAGACGTTTTTTGGGAAATCGCAAAGAAGGTCTTGCAATGAGGCCTTTTCGTACTTGTTGATGAATAAAATTAAAACTAAATTATTAATTAATTATAAATGCTACTATTTTGGAAAAGGTAGACGGTAGATGGCGCAATCGGAAGCCTGTATCTGTACGTAACTAAATTTTAACTTATCTCTTAATGGGTCAGTGTTCCATTAATGATGCGATATGTAAGTATCATATTTTCATATCAGTGAGGCTCAGCAAATGGCATAAGAAGCTTTTGATTTCGCGGTCCTTTTAATTAATCCTGTCAAAGAATCTAATATTCGCTTGCATTACTCTGACTGGACGTTCACGGCTTTGACGTATGTAGGCATATACGAATATTGTGTATATCGTTATGTCATACCATAACTGTCCTATTGGCTGGTTTCCTCTCAGCGTGAGAAGGTTTTAGGCTACTGTCCACGGCTGGCCATATTCGGATTAGAAGAGTTCACACACCATGGAAAACTTTTTTTATTGTACTTTCAGGCTTGTAGGTTACCTCACAATATTTTATTACGTCTATAATGTAAATAATGATTAATTTCTAACACGCACAAATTTTGAAATATCAGTAGCGCGTGCCTTCGTTTCGAACCGCGGACCTCTCAATTGAGAGACCGCGTTTAAAGGACTAGGCTACGACTGTTTTCACATTTTCTCGTAAATAAATAGACAAGCCATTACAAAGTAGAATGCAGCATCTCAACAAACAACCTCTAGTCCGCCCCCTCCTTTGCACGCAACCCCAAGAGACCGTAAAGAAACGTGGGCGGGAATTTACATAGAATTACGCGGGCGATGTTTTAATCAGACATTTTGTTCCACGAGGGCTGGAATCACTTGATTTCAGTTTTTACAGAGGCCGATAAAGGTTAATGAAGGGCTCCAAGGACCTTACGGATTATTGAAGCCTCCTTCAGTTGTGAAGTTAGAAGTGGTCTGGAGATATCGACAGAATATAATTTCCAACAAGTTGGTTTGCGATGGGTTTGACGTCCATTGATTTTGTCGAGTTTAAAGTTTGAGGCGCCTTGCTTCTTCGCCAAGCGGATTACGTCTGTAAATAACGAAGATAAATGTTAGTAGTAATAAAATGAATTAAAGAGAATGTTGGACTTCAGTTATAAAAAAACACCGAAGATTTAAATGCTCATTATAAAATATGCATAAATATTGTTAGGTATTTTATGTTTCCCAATTTAACAACGTCATTTGTTTTTACAAATATTATATGTTAAAAACAAAATTATCTTATATGAAGTCTTCCCCCTGCTACACATGGTAATTTAAAAATATTGTATTCTGTTATTATTTTTAATTGATAGAAATATATTAAAAAGTAATAAACCGGAAATACTATCGAATCCAAACGACCAGGTGAAGATCTGAAGAGGATGGCGGGCTATTGCTGGATTCAGAAGGAGGCCTATGTCCAGCAGTGGACTTTCAAATGCTGATGGATGGATGAATATCAAGAAAATGACTTTCACATAACATCCATTTTCTCGATACCTATTTCAAATGAGATGCCGCTATTGTGCTCTGAGGGCAGTATTGGTCTATCACCGGTTTTTAAATGTTAATAAAGTTGCGTCGGCCGTCGGCATCGAGTTACGAAATTTGCTCCAAGTTGTTCAGAAGTTGTGGACGGCACTTTGTGATTATTTTAAACTAAGAGTTCAAGTAATAATTAATGAATTGGCGTGTTTTGATTACAAGGAATTATTTAACGGCCGTCTTGGTTACCTAAAAGGGATCAAAATTTCCGGGGTTTACTAAGTAGTGTTATAAAATACTTATATTGAATGTTTTTATTTTTATTATAAGGTTTTTTTATTTTATTTGAATTGATTAACAAATTTCTTTAATTTATTATTTATTTCTTTGTTCTTATTTTTTCAAAATCGGGTTGATTAGAGCATTGTATGACGACACACCCGCGTGGCGGAGCGGTCATAATACCGGTCTGACGCAGTGGTTTCCGGGCTCGATACCCGGCCAGACAGACATCTGAATGATGAGTTTAGATATCTGTTCTGGGTGTGGGTGTTTGTGTATTTGTCTTTTTGTGTCCATGGCACATGGCTCACGACACAGACGAATATCATACTGTGAGGATATGAGTGTAGAAAGCGTTTAAAGCGTTTATTGTAGGACTGCGATTTGATACGGTACTAAATACAACTCAATTTTTTTCGACAAGTCTATGTAACTTTGCTTGCAATCTCGCGTAATACATATAGGAGTACAATATAAATTTTGATGTTCCTTATCGATCGTTCTCGACGTTCTCAAGTAGTATGACCCGTATGTTGTTGTTGGAATGAAGAATCTGGACGGTTTAAATATAAAGCGTCAAACCATTATTATTTCTCTCCGGTGCAAGAGTCTCCTTTCAGCATAAGACAGTTTTTGGCCATGTTTAGACGTGAGTGTTATGTTATGCGTTGGCCAAGTACGAATTGGTAAACCTAACAATATATAGATTTCCTCCGTAAATCAGAGATGATAAATGTCTAGAATGCACATAATTTTCAGAAAAAAAACAGTGGTGCATGCATTGGATTAGAACCTCAGACCCTTGATTTAAATACCATGTATCAAGTCAAAACCAACGTATATTTAAATTCTTGTTTTTTCTAGCATAGAAGTCTTTTTTAATTTCCGTGTTTTATAGATGATATACTTATAATTAATATTACAATACTGCTATTTATATTACTTACTAATCTAATAACCATAGGATTATAATAAAACAAATTTTGCTTTCGTAAAACACATGCAATTCAGCTTTCTTTTCTGAATAAGAAAATAATAGAAAACATCTAATTACCAATTATTGTGTTATGTTTTTGAACAAAAATATTGTTTTACAAATGATTACGCCTAAAACTTTGAAGTAATTTTCATGTTTGGAAGTTATTGTACGACGAAGTTTTTCTTTTATGAGTAACTGATGTAATTACTGGTGAGCTGAACAATTCCAGCGCATTTAAAGAAATGAGATTACCGGAACGCATTGACCGGATTGCTTTTCCTTGATATCATTCCATGTCGCTGAATGAGAATTGTACAAAAATATTATATAAAATGAAATATTTCAGCATCATGCAAAATGTATATATGATTTCGTAAAAAAATATAATCTAATGTTAAAAAATAAATCTCATAAAACATATTATGTAGTTTTTTCATGATAATTTTGTTGACGACATATAGTGCAAGGTATATAAGTACACAAAACCTTGAACAGTTTAAAACATACTAGTTTAATAATAATACACACATTAAAATATAAACTTTAATACTATTTATATAATCTCATTGATACTTTTAAAATCATAAATAGACTATACAATACAAAGCAAGCACTTAAAATTCCTACGAATAAATTATTCTTGAAAACAAGTTCTTAAAACGACGTTGTAAAATGGATTGTTCTTATTTTCTAAATGCGGTCCAACAAAAAATATTTCCGTAAAGAATTTCCTGAAGAAACAATTGAGAGGAGCGTCGTTTGCATGAAAAAATACGTCCTAAGGAGCGAAAATAAAGTTAATAACAATGAGAGGATTGTTCGTGTAATGAGGAACTGTTTGTAGGGATATAATAGACTAGTAATAACGCGTGACTTTCTCCGCATTTTTAAAGGTAGGAATATTTAGAAGTTAGTACAAATTTTATGGTTCGACGGTTATTCCATTGTCTTTTCGACTCTTTAGTTATAAGGATCAAATTTTGTTCCGGCGTCAAATGTGGTACCAATTTGGCTGTAAATTTAAAACCAGATTTGATTCCATTCGTTTTCTTGCTCCTGGTCTAGATACTAGAAGTGATCTCGATTGTAAATCTGTCCCGAGATCTCGACTGATCTCAATTATAGTCTCGCATTCTAATCAAGTGTTTAAACTTGTATCCCTAACGCTCTTCCCGATTTGGGCCTAATTTCTATGTTTTAAATTTTTATCAGGTAAATATTTTCATTGCTTTTGGCGAAAAGTATGTTGTAAGCTTTGAAAAAAGTTGAAAAAGAACATAATTTACAAAATGTCTTGAATTGCGATTATGCCACGACACACACTATAAAATTGCTTTATATCATCTCATTTTATAAAGAAGTAAAGCTATCATTGCTTATCTTGCTTATATTGCTTATTTGCATTTGTGACGACCCGCGTGGCCGCGCGATCACCACACTGGTCTGACATGCAGTGGGTTCCGGGTTCGATTCCCAGCTAGACATCTGAATGATGGATTTAGATTTTTGTTCTGGGTTTTGGTGTTTTTTTTGTGACGGGGGGGTGAAACCTTCTAAAGGTACACCGAAGCCTTGGGAGAGACTCCGGGTTATGTGGAATTTTCACCCACTAAAACCCCCTCGGTGGCCTTCCTCAGCGCTTGTAGGGGACTCTAAGATCTCCAATGGAATGCACCGGTGCCCCCTAGCGCGACGCTCCTCTCGGGCTCATCTCTTGAGGGACGTGTAACTATCCCCCTGCACCTTCCGCTGTTTACAATGACACCGTCGTTTCCGTCGTGTTTCTCGGGGTTGATGGCTGGGCGGTTCGAGCTCCCACTCTAGCGACCCGAAACCCCAAAAAAGCCCCCTTTTAGTCGCCTCTTACGACAGGCAGGGGATATAATAGACGTATTTTACTCCCTGGCTACAGGGGGACGTCGTGTGCATGGTACCTACGACACAGGAAAAAATCTTAATGTGGGGCTATGAGTGTAGAACGCGTTTTATTTTATAGCATGAAAACATACATAATATTATAGCGTGATTACATCTGTATATCCGTATAAGGAGTGCACATCCGTATTTCCAAGTACACATTTTAATTACGCGGTTGTTTTGTTTCACTTGTTCGTATTCAACGTAGCGGCATTATTTACGGCAAGAATAGAAAACCTCAAAATCCACCTGTTCCCAGGTTTTGTACGAAACTGCAAGTTCATATTTTTAAACATTAATATATGCGGGTAGAGCTAAAATTTGTTCTGTGAAAACTTCTGGAGCCTATTAAGAATCTTCAAAAGTTGCACTCATATTTCAAATTGCATATAGTAAATTGAATACTCCAGATTTCAAATTGAAATTGTCTTCTTACTATAATTATAGTTTTAAATTTTTAATATCATCCAAAATATTGCTTATCATTTTGAAATTAATATGAATATATTGACAAAATACTAAACAGATTTTGATAACTTTAAAAATAACTCATAATAAGTCTTTAAAAGTAAAACTATAATAAATATTAACAAAATTATTGAAGTTGAACTGCTACAACTCGATATACAGTCCGCAAATTAAGTTTCAAACTTGCATTCTGCGAACGTAGCGGTGGCTTTACTGAAATATATGACACTAGTGCCCAAACTTTATAACCAATTTCGATTCGACTTGTGAAATATCGTTACCCATTCCTCGGATAGTGAAAGAGCCGGGTTACGACGTGTTGTTATTGTCACTGACTCCGCCTGAGTCTTTGATCCTTGTTATATTGCCTTTGGAATATTGTCTTGTTTGAATATGGAGCTCTTTCGTAGATGTCTTAAAAAAAACAACCGACTCTATGCTATAAAATAATAGCCGACACAGGACGCCTGGCAGATGCGAAACATCGTGTTCGTACAAGTAATAAGCATGAAAGATAAGGTTGCGCCAGGTACTTAATATATGCATAATGGAAATAACGCCATCTACGAACAGTACCCTGTACTAAGCCGAACTAACACCGCAGCCCGCTTAGTTTTGTTCAATTCTTAATTGTTTCGAAATGTATAACTATGGTTTAGACTAGCAGTACCCCTACTTCATCAGGATCGAAGAGTTGAAGGTAAAATTTTTCATCATTTTAATTTTCCTACACACCCAATGTAAGTTTAACTTTTTTGTGTAACTTTTATGGAAATCGGATTAGCAGAGGCCGAGTAATGTCAAATTAATCTAAATAAGTGCTTACACAATTTGAGGGTTTTCCTCGATTTTTCTAGGATTCCATAATCAGATCCTGACTTATGTGACTATGGGAATAAATTGCAAGTATTTAGGGAATAAAAAATCGTAATCGGTTCACAGTTAACGGAGTAATCGGTGTACATACGAGTACATAAAAATATAACCAACCGAATTGATAACGTCCGCCTTTTTGAAGTCGGTTAAAAAACGCTTTTCACTCACAGCCCTACACTAAGATTCTTAGGATTACATATTGATAATAAAGTAAATTGGAAACCTCACATTGAAGCTGTATGTAAGAAATTAAGTACATTTTCATACATGTTACGAAAGTTACGAAATTTAGTTCATGAAGCAACTATGTTAACTGCATATCATGGTTTCGTTGCTACAACCCTAAGATACGGATT